>JAQIXP010002164.1:0-15845 GCA_034700285.1 Proteroiulus fuscus | reverse complement strand
GGAAATGAAAGCGAAATGTATATGGAAAGTCCTGGAATGTCCTGGAAATGATAGGAGACAATCGAGTGGGAACCCTGCATTGGCCAGAGGGTGATTCTTGGATTAGGGCAATGATTCATATTTGAGGTGAATTTTGGGGAATCTTATGGCCTCTCGAGGCTACTTCTCGGTGTTTCTTGCTGATTCTAGGTGGGATTCTGCGTTGAGTCTTGCTGATTCTCGTGATTCAGGCGGTGATCCTTATATTTGAGATTAATTTTTTTATAATCCTTGGGCTTTTTGAAGAGATCTTTGGTTGTATTTAGCAGATTCTGGGTGGGATTCTGCAGTGAGTCAAGATGCCAAATGTGAAAGCTAATCTCTGGTGAATCTTGCTGATCCTCGTGACTCTTGGATTCAGGTGGTGATTCATATTTGAGATGAATTTTAAGGATTCGTGGGCTTCTCGTAACGCTTCGTTGTATCTTGTGGGGATTATCTTACTAATTGTTGGTGGGATTCTGTAGTGAGTCTTGCCGAATCTCGAAGCCTATCTTTGGTGAATCTTGCTGATTCGCGTGACTTGGATTCAGGTGGTGATTTATATTTTAGTTGATTTTTTATTGATTCTAGCACTTCTCAAAGGGATATATTCTTGGTGGGATTCTGTATTGAGTCTTGCCAAATCTCGTAGCTAATCTTTGGGGAATCTTGTTGATCCTCGTGACTCTTGGATTCAGCTGGTGAATCAAATATGTGAGAAATTATTGAGGATTCTGAAACTTCTCCAAGCGATTCTTAGTTATATCTTGCTGATTCTTAGTGGGAATCTTGCTGATTCTTAGTGGGAATCTTTATTGAGTCTTTTGCCGAATCTTAAAGCAATCTTTGAGAAATCTTACTGATCCTCGTGACGCTTGGAATCAGGTGGTGAATCCTATATATTTGAGATGAATTTTAATGATTCTTGAACTTCTCAAAAGGATTCCTGGATTCCATGGTTGTATATTGCTGATTCCTGGTGGGATTCTGTAGTGAGTCTTGCTAAATTTCGAAGCCAATCTTTGGTGCATCTTGCTGATTCTCGTGACTATTGATTTCAGGTGGTACATGATTCATGTTTGAAAGGAATTTTTAAGGATTCTTTGAGCTTCTCGAAGGGCTTCTTAGTTGTATCTTGCTGATTCTTGGTGGGGAGTTTGTATAGTGAGTCTTGCCAAATCTCAAAGCTAATCTTTGGTGAATCTTTTCAGATCCTTGTGACTCTTGGATTCGGGTGGCATTCATGTTTTTGTTGAATTTTTAATGATTTTAGCGCTTATTGATGGGATTCTTGGTGGGATTCTGTATTGAATCTTGCCATATCACGAAGCCAATCTTTGGTGAATCTTGCTGATTCTCGTGACTCTTGGATTCAGGTGGTGTTTCTTATATTTGAGAGGAATTTTTAAGGATTCTTGGAGCTTCTCAAAGCGATTATTGGTTGTATTTTGGTGATTCTGTAGTGAGTCTTACACCGAATCTTGAGGTCAATCTTTGGTGAATCTTGCTGATTCTTGTGACTCTTGGATTCAGATAATGAATCATATTTGAAATGAATTTTTAAGGATACTCGGAGCTTCTCGAAGCGATTCTTGGTTGTATTTTGGTGATTCTGTAGTGAGTCTTACACCGAATCTTGAGGTCAATCTTTGGTGAATCTTGCTGATTCTTGTGACTCTTGGATTCAGATAGTGAATCATATTTGAGATGAATTTTTAAGGATTCTCGGAGCTTTTCAAAGCGATTCTTGGTTGTATTTTGGTGATTCCTTAGTGAGTCTTACACGGAATCTTGAAGTCAATCTTTGGGTGAATCTTGCTGATTCTTGTGACTCTTTGATTCAGATGGTGTTTCTTATATTTGAGAGGAATTTTTAAAGATTCTTGGAGCTTCTCAAAGCGATTCTTGGTTGTATTTTGTTGATTCCATAGTGAGTCTTACACCGAATCTTGAAGTCAATCTTTGGTGAATCTTGCTGATTCTCTTGACTCTTGGATTCAGATAGTGAATCATATTTGAGAGGAATTTTTAAGGATTCTTGGAGCTTCTCGAAGCGATTCTTGGTCATATTTTGGTGATTCTGTAGTGAGTCTTACACCGAATCTTGACGTCAATCTTTGGTGAATCTTGCTGATTCTCGTGACTCTTGGATTCAGATACTGAATCATATTTGAGATGAATTTTTAAGGATTCTCGGAGCTTCTCGAAGCGATTCTTGGTTATATTTTGGTGATTCTGTAGTGAGTCTCATAACCCGAATCTTGAGGTCAGTTTTTGGTGAATCTTGCTGATTCTCGTGACTCTTGGATTCAGGTGGTGTTTCTTATATTTGAGAGGAATTTTTAAGGATTCTTGGAATTCTTGGTGGGATTCTGTAGTGAGTCTTGCCGAATCTCGAAACCAATCTTTGGTGAATCTTGCTGATCTTCGTGACTCTTACATTCAGGTGGTGAATCATATTTAAGATGAAATATTGGGGAATCTTGTGTGTAATTTTCAGTTTTAAAAAGGTGCAACATAATCCCTTCTCTCAGATTCGAATCTCGAAGTGATTCTTCCCATTGAGTTCTTGTGAACTTTTGCTATAGACTGCTGTATATCGACTTGATTGGTTCCTAATCCTTAACAGGTTTTTTGGGCTAATAGGTCTTAAAGAAAATGTCACCGTTTGAAATGCATAAATAAAAGGTGCAAATCTGCTCCAGCAACTATATATATATGGCCAGTTCATTTTGTTCTTAACTGCTTAAGTTTATCCTTTAATTTGTAAAACTCAGTTAAGGGCTAAGGTCATGCACTGATTGAACTAGTCAGTTTTTTTTTAAAGGGATTTTTTGTTCATCAAATTAATAGGGTTTCAATGGATTACAGATTAACTCAGCTCGCGATTAACTCAATAGCTTTTTGTTTAAAGGGATTTTGTTAATCTTTTTAAGCCTATGAAACAATGCAATTGTAACTGGGGGATTGTCGGGTATAATTGAGAGGATATCATTATTAGCAACTTTGTTCAGGTTTACAGTTATTATGGAAGATTAACGGGAAATGAGTGAACTCGTATAGGCCTACCCAAAATTGTAGGCCTATTTTTAGAGACATTTTTAATGAATTTTGGATTGGGTCCTTTACCACGTTTTGAGAAAGGCGTCTTATAGGAATTTATTGCTTTTATTAAAATCATGTCATTTTAAATTTTTTAGTATTAAAAAATTAGTGTTTTAATTTAATTTAATTAAATTAGTATTGAAAAATTAAATTTTTTAGGCTATAACAATATTTCTAAAAATATTTTTCTCAAATTAATATAGGATATAGTTTTTTTTAAATAGGAACCTTGCATGGAATTTTCACCTCAAATTATTGAAATATTTTAATTAATTTAAAAAAAAATATGGCAGCATTATATGGGATCTTTTCTTAAAATCCATAGGAATTCCTTCTTAAAATGAAGAAATATTATAGGAATTTTTTCCCAAAATAGATAAATATTATAGAGATTTTGTTTAAAAAATAAGGAAATAATTATTATTGATATTTTTTCCCCGGAATAAATAAATATTATATAGAAATTTATTTCTAAATATTGTATGAAAATCAGGAATTTTCCCCAAATAAAGGAATACTATATAAAGGAATTTTTTCTCAAATTATAACAATGTTATAGGAATTTTCACCAAAATATAGAAATATTATATAAGACTTCCAAAAATTATTGGAAATTTTTCCCAAAAATAATATAGTTATCTAAGAATTTTGTCTAAAAATTGTATAGCAATTTTGTACAAATATAGGCTATAAATATTATTGGAGTGTTTTACTAGAATTGATGAAAAGTATAGAAATTTTGTTCCAAATATGTAGGAATATTAAAAGCATTTTACAACCATGCAGAACCGAATAGGTTATATATATATATGAATCTTTCTCAAAATTGTAGGAATATTATATAATTTTTCCCAGAATATAAAAACATTGGGTTTTACAATAATATTGTACCAAGAATAAAGAAATTAGGGAAGTTTCCTCAGAATTGTACGAATCCTATATATAAGAGCTCCCAAATAGAAATAGTTTATGATTTTTTTCATAGAATAAAGCAAAATCATATAGGAATTTATTCTTAAAATTCATGAATGTTATATGAATTAATTAGTTCCCCAAATATTGAAGTACGTGCTGTATATGCATTTTTTTTTCCAAAAATGTAAATAAAATAGTAAATATTTATGTAAAAATATTTGAATATTATATAACAAACCTTTTACTAAAAAAAAAAACAAAAATATTATTGTGATTTTTACAAATTTGCAGGAATTTTAAGGGAAATTTTTACTATAATTTTTTCAATATTATATAGGATTTATTTTTAAAAAAATTACATGAATAGCATAGGAACTTTGGCCAAATAACAAGAATTTCAAGGTAAATTTTTTTCAGAAACTTAATTATTACATAATTTGTTTATCAAAAAAAATACGGGATATATTTTGGGAAAAATTCCTATAACTTCTATATAGGCCCTTGTATGTTTTGGGAAAAATTCTTATATAGCCGTTATAAGAAAAAAATTCCAATATAGCCTGCATAGACCTTAGCATATTTTGAGAAAATCCCTATAGGGTCTTATAGCATTTATAGGTCCCAGTATATTTTGGGGAAAATTCCTATATAACCTATTCCTATATTATTTTGGGAAAAAATTCTTATAGCCTTAATAAGTTCTAGTATATTTTAAAAAAAAAATCCAATATAGCCTGCATAGGCCCTATAGTAGGCCTATATTTCGAGAAAATTCATATATAGACTGTATAAACCTATATAGTAGCCTATATTTTGAGAAAATTCCTATATAGCATGCATGTATAGGTCCTAGTATATTTTGGGAAAAATTCCTACAGGCCTTAGAACAAAATTAAAAAAAATCATGATTTAAGTGAAAAAGTCTACTAACTCGTAAGTATGTCTTATTGAATTTTTTGCAAAAAAAGGTCATGATTTTCACCCACCCTGGGTGTAACGAACTGTTAAAGTGTGCATTTTGTAAAACAAATTAGATTTTGCATTAAGAATCCACTCATGTCCTCATGGTTTCCCATCATGTCCTCACCTGTCTCTATATCATATCACTTTTGACTCTCCCCGGCTTATCGCCGTATGGGTTCGACCTGAAGGTCCGGGCACGGCAGGCCTTAATCCGTCCCCTTGTCGGATTTGTATCGCACGACTGAACACCGAACAGATTTGTCCATGGCATTACAGTGTTATCCGGCTAACGAGCAGAATGATGGACGCGCAAGCCCCGCCTCCAGCGCCCCCATTGGCCGGGCGGCGATGACGCATGGGAGCGCCCTTTTCGGATCGAGCCCCATTTGCCGCACAAATCAATATCCCATTCGCAATTTTCCCTATTCAGATTTAGGCCTATACTTCGGTTCCATTTAATGAGGTGGGATGCGGTTCATTTAACTGACTTTGTTGGCACCGTTCCAACTGTCAACCGTGCCCAATCCTGATTGGTCCACGGGATAAGCCCTCTGTGGGGGGCGCGAAGCCACACACATACCTAGATCTGATAACCATTAGTCACTTTTCGGACATCAGACCTGTCACCTTCTTCGGTCCCCCTAACATCCCTGAAGTCTGCTGGAAATTACGGCCGTATTACGGATATTACCGGCGAATTGGAATACGGCCCCATGGACGGCATTACCCGAAAACGTGCAGATTAAGGTCTTCCTAAAGCAGTTTGGGCCTCTCGGATAACCCTCGAGATATTACAACGGCAATTGATTAGAAATTCCGCGGAAACTATTATCCGTGCAAGTGAACCCATAATTATTACGGTCATATTACCGGCCCTTGGAAATATTACGGCACCCATGAACAGTCATTTCGAGTATTACAGCTGGTACTGAATTGTAAAATTGCCAACATCACCGATTCGTGTTTTTTCAACTTATGGCCGTTATCACATTTTGAGACCCCGTTCGTTATTCAGTCATTACCGGAGTCTGTTATTGCAGTTATTGGACTGTTACCTGTTCGTTATCCAATCCCGCCAAAAGCTGAACTGAAAATAACACAGGCGAAATCGTTTTCTGCTGGTAAAGTTATCCATTTTGCTACCTATAACGGAGTGCCGAGTAACCGTTATCGTGGAAATGATTGCATTATTAGGATTTTCTTACCAGTTATTCACATTATTTGTTCGGTAGCCGGTGCCGGGGTTTTGTTTTTTCGTTACCCTAACATCACCGTTGACCATACACCATTGAATGACGTGTTTGGAATCCGTTATCCGGTGTTAACCTCCTGTTACCGAGAAGTTATCTTGCTATTACTAAGGGCAGACTTAGGATATCAGAACTGGAAAATCATATAACTTCTGTCACTGTTAGCCAAATTTTATCCACAGAAATGTGCACCCAGTAGCCGTTATCGGGACGTTACCTCCTGTTATCCAATCCATACCCTACGGCATATACAAGCAAACAAACTATTAAAGCTGAGAAGAGCTTTCAAACATTCTGTTGCCGTTATCCCCATCTTACTCGTAGAAATTTATAAGCGGTAATCGTTATCGGGTCTTTACCTCATGTTATCCAACCAGCACCCCGCCTTGTGTAAATGTGAAATGGAACTATGACAATTGGGAATATCAGTCTGACATCATCTGTTACCATTAAGCAAATTATATCCACAGAAATGCGTGCCCTTTAGCCGTTATCGGGTTCTAACCTCCCGTTATCAACCATGACCCTGCCATCCACAAACGCTAGTCTTAGCGGGCTGCATTCCCAGCACTTGACCAATTTGCATCATGCACATCCTTCGATTTCGCCATTCTCATACTATCCGGCAGTCAATCAGTTCAAATATTACACCAACAATTTGGTGTCGACCGGAAGTGGGTCATCCCTGTTCACCATCGAGAATATTTTGGCCTCAAGGCCCCTGCTGCACGGCCCAACCCGGTTCCCGTCGTACGTGACGGCCGGCCCGGCGTTTCATTTGCCGCATATCACACCCGCCGGCCTCCCGGCCGACATGCTAGGTAAGGGTATCCATGGGACCTTTTTGTATCAAACTTTGAATTGGTCCATTGAATTGGAATGGGCATGTTCTACTGTGCCAAGCCATTAGCCATCAGCCGATTTCCAAATTTTCCATCGAAATTCTCTAATGGTTAATTAATGGAACTATTTCTTATGAAGATGCATTTCAAAATTTCTATAAGCCTATATAATAAGCTCATTAAATCATAAGATGTCATAAAAGTGCTTACTTTTGCAAAGATATCATAAGTTTATCATAAATTATGATGTTTGTATGACTTACTTTAGGGAAACTATAGTGATCAGAAAAATATTGTTGATTTTTCAACCTTTATATTGTGAAATCTTAGTTTTTAAAAGGCCTACAAAAGTCGTATGTTATAGCCTACATTATGTCATAATGCCAAAACGTCATCAAAAAATCATACAATTCATCGAAAACATGAAAAAACATAAACACGCAGACGTATTTTTGGACTTGAACAGTCTAGTAAAAACCGTGATTGGAAAATGCATTTCAGAATTTTAATGTCTACCATGAAGTCATAAAATGTCATAAAAATTCATACATTGGCAAAGATATAATACGTTTATCATAAGTCATCAATTTTATGACTTCTACTTTATTAGGGAATCAAGTGATCTTAAGTGATCAAAAAAATATTGTTGATTTTTCAACATTGTTTTTAATACAAAAGTCGTTGTACGCTCGTATGTAGGCCTAGCCTACATTAGGTCTATGTCATAATGACCAAATGTCATAAGAAGTCATACAATTAATTCATCGAAAAAAAAAAGCAAAAACATGGATCATAGTCGTATTTTGGACTTGAACAGTCTAGTAAAAACCGTGATTTGAAAATGCATTTCAGAATTTTGATATCTATACCATGTGGCCATAAAATGTCATAAAAAGTCATACTGGGGCAAATATATCATAAGTTTATCATACTCCATCGTATTTGTATGACTTCCACTTTAGGGAAATTAGTGATGTAGTCTAATTTTTCAACATTGATTGTGAAATCTTACCTTTTAGTACAAAAATCATTGCATAATACATTTATAGGTATTCTTTATAAGTAACACCATAAAAAGTCATACTTTTCATATAAAAAAAGGTCATGAAAAGTCGTATTTTTAGGCTTTGAACTGTCTAGTAAAAACCATGCTATGAAAATACCAGTTTGCATTTGGAACCAAATGT
Source organism: Proteroiulus fuscus (assembly GCA_034700285.1). Lineage (NCBI taxonomy): Eukaryota > Metazoa > Arthropoda > Diplopoda > Julida > Blaniulidae > Proteroiulus > Proteroiulus fuscus. Next base: position 7,562 of record JAQIXP010002164.1, on the reverse strand, counting down.
GCCCTTTGCCTTAAGGACCAGTGCATATATACCCTAACCTATTTTTGAAGCAGCCCTCACTTAAAGGGACAGTCCCACTTTACCTCAAGCATTTTTACAAGAAAGAGGTGGGGAAAACAAGAAGAGCATAGAAATTAAAATTAAATTTATAATTACCATACGATAGTTATTAATTTTGGGACTAAAATCTCGATGGTTGATAGTAGCCATGTTGGAAGTCATTTTGTCAATCCCTCTAGTATAATAAACTTGATGGTGTACAAGTTTTTGCTTAACAGAGAATGCGCATAACTATTACATTGTGATAAAGTGAAGCCAACTTGAACCCCCCTTTGCACGCAGCGCCATTCTGCCTGTGTGGAGGACTATTATCAAAATGGCGCCTGTCCTCGTTTTTTTTGGAAACCGTGATTTCTGGATTACGGTAAATGAACTGCTATTATTAATAAGACTGCCCTTCTTAATTATTAATAATCTTAATTTTAAGCTTCATTTGCCACAAAGTGGGACTGTCCCTTTAACAGACCTATTCAATCCCTAATTAGTATAATGTTGGGTCAATTGCTTTTTTTCCCCAACAGTTTACCTTACGGCTTAAGTGCGAGTCATTTAATTTGTATTTGTTTTTTTGTTTCCAGCCTATCCATCGATTTTCTCTCATTATGGTCCTAGTGTGGGGTCCTTGGCCCCCGGCCAACCCCCCATGCTCTCTGCCCATCAAAAGCGCAAGCGAAGGCATAGGACCATCTTCACCGAAGAACAGTTAGAACAATTAGAGGCTACTTTTGAAAAGACTCACTACCCGGATGTGCTCTTGAGAGAGGAACTGGCCATGAAAGTGGACCTTAGGGAAGAGAGGGTCGAGGTAGGAACACCAATTTCCAGTACTTTTCATTGGGGTTTTTTAAAGATGATTATTGAATACACGAGTTCTTGATGCGTGTTTAAATTACTGTGTTTACAATGCAATTTACACAGGTAAAGCTGAGGGAAGTAGGGATGTTGGGAAACTATGTTTGAATGTCATTCGTGTTTAGGGTATGTTGGACTGAGTATTATGCAAGGTTAAAGGTGAATGTTCCTTGAAATAAGGGAGTTTTCCTGCAAAGCACCGTGGCTTCACTGCATATCTCGATCAAGTACTTCTTGTACACAGTGCCGATATGTCGCCGAACAGATAGGGAAAGCTACCTTTCCAAAGTTCTATGTTCGTTGACATAGAAAGAATACAAGAATACACGCTTTCTGTGGGGGAAAATACCTTTAAGGGGCTCTATGTTCGTTGACATAGAGAGAATACACGTTTGCTGTGGGGGAAATACCTTTAAGGGGCTCTAGGTTCGTAGACATAAAGAGAATACAAGCTTGCTGTTTGGGAAAATACCTTTCAGGGGCTCTATGTTCGTTGACATATAGAGAATACAGTGTATTCTCTCTATGTCAACGAACATAGGTAGTTTTCCCCACAACAAGCGTGTATTCAATACACGCTTGTTGTGGGGAAAACTACCTTTAAGAGGTTCTATGTTCGTTGACATAGAGAGAATATGCCCTTGCTTTGAGTAAAGCTACCTTTCAGGGGCTCTATGTTCATTGGCATAGAGAGCATACACCAGGGCTAAGAGAGTGGATACAAGTTGGGAAATTGGATACATTTTGATATGTTGGATACCTATGGATACAAAACAACTTTTTTGTCCCAAAGTGGATACAAATGGATACAAATGAGGTATTCCCCAGCAGGATTGTTTTGAAGAAGATGGCTGTTTTACAATTTAGCAAATGAAATTAAAATTCTCTCGTCATTCTAGATAGTACTTAAAATGCTTTACATCAGGGTTTATGAAGTTTATGAAAATTGGGAATTTCACCCAACTGTCTTGTGGTAGCTGCTTGCCATATTACTGTGTGGCATTTTTATAAGGTTCAATGGAAATAATGCAATTGCACGTTTTAACTATAGTGATACCGAGCAAAAGAACGGCGTAAATATCCCATTACTGGCAATTACAAGTCAATGGAAATTTACACTCTTTTGCTCGGTTTCACTATAAGCATGCCTAGTTCATTATACTTGGGTCTTTGCTAGTGATCAATGCTTATATATTGTAATCTAATTGGATTACATTTGGGAAACAGATATAAATGTTATAATTGTTAAACCAGGAAACTATTGTTTGGGGACATTTTGATCCCTGGCATTGTTGTGGTGTTTTGACCACTGACCTAAGCTCTATAATAGTTGTTTAAATGCTGCTAGAAAAAAGTTGAAACTGAGCAATAATTATAAAAAAGTCTATATTGAGAATTTTAAGTTGGAAACAAAATTTCGTTTCCTGGTGATTTTTAGGTGTTCTTTGTATAGTACAGTTACCATAATATTGAATTTTAAAAGGATATTTTGCATCATGGTAGAAATCTAACCCCATTGAGGTTAACATTTTTATATTACAATTAATTATAACCTCAGTTAATGAAAATGGGTCTGATGAAAATAGGTTTATAAATAGTATAGATACATTTGGATACCAAACAAATTGAGGGGATACATTTTGGATACAAATCAATCTTTTTGTGGATACAAGTTTGGATACACCTACTCCAAGCCCTGATGCACGCTTGCTGTGAGTAAAGCTGCTTTTCAGGGGCTCTAAGTTCAGTGACATAAAGAGCATACGTGCTTGCTGTTAGTAAAGCTACCTTTCAGGGGCTCTATGTTGGTTGACAGCATACGCGTTTGCTGTGAATAAAGCTGCCTTTCAGTGGCTTATACTTTACTGACACTGGTGGTCTGGAAGAAAAATACTTTCAACTTAGTATTGGTTACCCCTACTGACCACTGCCATATTCTGCAAGCTCCCCAAACGTATGCTTTGGGGGGCATAGTTCTCGAAATGTATTTGGTGATTCACTGGTGATCATAGGCGTGCGTGCGCAGGGTGTATGATAAGGGACGGGGGGGGGCCACCCAGTTTGTGAGTACTTTAACCACTTGGGGGGTCTGGGGGGCTAAATTTTTTTGCAAATAGTGATTATTTTTTATTGTTTTCATGTGGTTTTTTTAGGAAAGTTTTGCTCACATATCTCACATTTGGGGGGAAGGGCAAGTGCCCCCCTTGCCTCCCCTGCGCACGCCTATGCAGTGGTGATTGTTGTTTAATGTATGGGTGGAACTTGAAGAAAATGTCGGTAATCCTTAGAGTTTGTCGTATAAGCGCGGGCACACTAACGCCACCTACGGCGCTACTCTTTTTTTCCCCAACCCCCCCCCCCCCAGGTGTTAGCCATTTACTGCATTGATGCTGTGGGTGATTCTTGTGTGATTCTTAGAAAATCTTTGAAGTCTGGCTTAGGAGAATTTTAGATGTTCGTCACGTGTGTTATACTAACGCCACCTATAGGCCTACGGCGCTTCAGTTCTTTTATTTCCTTTATACCATTTCTGATGGACAGTTTGACATTTGAAAACTGCATTCTGGTAGTGATTTTACATAGTGCAATAATTATTGCTATCATTAAATTGATTGCAAGTTTTAATTGAGACTCGTTGGACCTCGTGAAGTCCCTATAGTGCAGTGGATAGCGCGCTGGACTTCTAATCCAGAGGTCCGGGGTTCGAATCGGGAGGGATGGGTTTTTTTCATAAGCAAATTGAGAATAAATGATTTCTTTTGAGAAAATTAATGATTTGAATTTTAATTCTGGTTTTAGTAAACGAATTTTAGTAATTATTTGCAAATTAAGAGGAATGATATTTTTAATATTAGCCTACTTATATTTTCTTGTTAAGTCTATTGGCCTATATATTATTTTCCAATAATTTATTATTTTTCAAGCTTTACATAAGAAACTGATTAATGTTAATTGAATTTTCTGTGAAAATTGTGATCTTTTACGATTTTTAACGATCGAAAATATTTATTTCCCAAAATTTGCAGAAAAATGAAACCCAATTCTGGAACAATAGCATTCTATATATAGGCTACCCTATAGAATCATAATAACAATAGGATTTATTTTGCCAAAATGTTTCAATTATTGAAATATAACTCTTATACAAGGTCTTTACAGAGGTGTACTGTGGTTGTTGTGGTATTTCCAAAAAAAATATAAATTCAGTGTATAAATTTTGAAAATTAGGCAGTTATACCAACATTTTGGACAATTTTTAAAAGCGATATACCCAGATGTGAGTATTAATTTGATTATGGTTAGTTAGTTCATCGATCATGATTAGGTTAGTAATCAGGAACTTGCCCAGCGTTTCAGCAAATTTGGTAAAATTTTATTACAAATTTGGCAAAAATTTTATTAGGCCTACAAGTTTTGTAAAATTTTATTACAAATTTGGTAAAATGTTATTACAACTTTTGGTACAATTTTATTACAAATTTGGTAACATTTTATTAGAAATTTGGTAAAATTTAATCACAACTTTTGGTACAATTTTATTACAAATTTGGTAAAGTTGTATTACAATATTTGGTAAAATTTTAATACAAATTTAGTCAAATTTTATTAGAAATTTGGCAAAAATTTTATTAGAAATTTGGCAAAAATTTTATTACAAATTTGGTAAAATGTTATTGTAACTTTTGGTAATATTTTATTACAAATTGGTTAAGGTTTTATTACAACTATTGGTAAAATTTTATTACAAATTTAGCAAAAATTTTATTATAAATTTTGCAAAAATTTTATTACAAATTTGTTAAAAGTTTATTATAAATTTGGCAAAAATTTTATTACAAATATGTTAAAAGTTTATTGCAAATTTGGTAAAATTTTATTACAAATTTGGTAAAATTTTATTACAAATTTGGTAAAATTTTATTACAAGTTTGGTACAATTTTATTACAAATTTGGTAAAATTTCGGTACAAATTTGGTAAAATTTTTGTAACATATACTTTTTTAATAGTTAGCAAAATTTCAATAAAATACCACAATTTTCAAAGTTTTACAAAGTTAATTTTCTTAAAAAAATCAATAAATTATAGTGCCAGAAATCTAATGCAACAATTAACGATTTGAAATCCAGTTATGCAAGCAGCACTAGATGGCGCTAGTCATATCCACAAGGATGGTGCCATCCTCGTATTTTAGAAAAATCATATTCTCCATGATGTAGTCATGTTTCATAATACTGACCCGGAAAGTCAGGGAAGGAAAATTTAGTTAGGGAAAGTCAGGGAAAACTGGCTTAAGTCATTAAAAGTCGGGGAAGCCCCTGACTTTAAAACTGGGTTCGCCACTGGTAATACTGTTTTCAGTCTGCCTTTGGGAAATTTTCAATATTTAGTTGTAAATTTTCATTTGCTATTTCTAAGAAAGAAAATCGATTTATTTTGGAATTTGTAGAAATTTGGATTTCAAGATGGCTGCCACCGTGATGATGGTTGTAATTATTTTAGTTGTGACCTGCATGCTACCAATTCAGGCTGTTCCAAGCTGGACTGAAAGGTGCTATAATGGTAGATGTAGCCATTCATGTTTCATGTGTATGAAAGGAATTTGCATGCCAACTGTCCAGTGTAAACCTGCTGGTCACCCCTTGTCACCCTGGCGTTTGGAGAAGAAGAAGAGCAAATTTATGCCGTTTAGTTGCGATGTCCTTGTTTTAAAAAACCTGTACCGGTAAATATTTTTTTCCCAAAAATAATTGTTTAGTTCTATCACTTTTTAATGTGTTTAGCGTAGGGAGGGGCGCCCCCCCCCCCCAATCACTCCACCATTTCCCACGGCTACTTCGCAAACTGCAGGGGGGCCAAATTAACCCAATGTACATTACTGTACATCATGCAGGAAAACTGCAGGTTGTAAAATTGATATAAATCAGGAAAATTGCAGGTTGTACAATTGATGTAAATCAGGAAAATTGCAGGTTCAATTGATGTAAATCAGGAAAATTGCAGGTTGTACAATTGATGTAAATCAGGAAAATTGCGGGTTCAATTGATGTAAATCAGGAAAACTGCAGGTTGTACAATTGTTGTAAATCAGGAAAACTGCAAGTTGTACAATTGATGTAAATCAGGAAAACTGCAGGTTGTACAATTGATGTAAATCAGGAAAAGTGCAGGTTGTACAATTGTTGTAAATCAGGAAAACTGCAAGTTGTACAATTGATGTAAATCAGGAAAATTGCAGGTTGTACAATTGATGTAAATAAAAAATTGCAGGTTGTACAATTGATGTAAATTAGGAAAATTGCAGGTTGTAAAATTGATGTAAATCAGGAAAAGTGCAGGTTGTACAATTGTTGTAAATCAGGAAATTTGCGGTTGTACAATTGATGTAAATCAGGAAAAGTGCAGGTTGTACAATTGTTGTAAATTAGGAAAACTGCTAGTTGTACAATTGATGTAAATCAGGAAAATTGCAGATTGTAAAATTGACGTAAATCAGGGAAATTGCAGGTTGTAGGCCTACAATTGATGTAAATCAGGAAAATTACAGGTTGTACACTGATGTACAACATCAGGAAAACTGCAGGATATACATTAATTTAAGGTAACTGCAGGTTTTCAACAAATGTTCTGTAAGAATATTATAGTTCTTGCATGGATGTAATTCATAAAATTGTTTACGCAGGTGTACAGAACATACACTGCAGGTTTTACAGGTGTACATAAGGAATATGATAACATAGCTCGTCACGCAGCTAGGTGTACATCAAGATACTTTCAGTGTTTATGCAGATGTACATCAGGAGAACACGTTACATTATTGTACGAGTACATCAGGAAAGCAGGTTACATTATTGTACATCAGAAAAACCGTAAAGGTACTTTATTGTTCATCAGAAATATTACAGGGTTTGTGCAATGTACTTCAGGTAATTACAGTGTTTGCACAGACGTACATCAGGAAAACTGCAGGTTTATCACAGATGCATATGCATCATATAAATTTCAATGTTTACACAAGTGTACATTAGACAAACTGCAGGTTGTACAGATGTGCATAAATAAATATAGGCTACTGCAGTTCGTACACAGTTATACGTAAAGATACCTTCAGTGCCAATACAGATGTACATCAAGAAAACTTCAACCTTTCTTGTTCATTAACGTGCACATGTGGAAAACCATACTTTTTTTATCATTACTGAACATCAGGAGAAGTACATGGTCTGTGCAATGTACTTCAGATAATTGCAGTGTTATGACAGATGTACATCAGGAAAACTTCAACCTTTCTTGTTCAGTCGTTCACTAATGTGGACATCATGTGGAAAACCATAATTTTTTATCATTACTGTACATCAGGAGAAGTACATGGTCTGCGCAATGTACTACATGTAATTGCAGTGTTAGCACATATGCACTTCAACCTTTTCACTAATATGTACATCAGAAAATTGCAGTTATTTTACTGATCATGTACATAAAAAATGCAAGGTGTACACTTGTGCATCTTATAGGAATACTGCAGTTTCTACTCTGGTGTACATCAGCATAACTGCAGTGCTGCCATTGATGTACTGCAGTGCTGCCATTGATGTACTGCAGTGCTGCCATTGATGTACTGCAGTGCTGCCATTGATGTACTGCAGTGCT
>JAQIXP010002163.1:0-15845 GCA_034700285.1 Proteroiulus fuscus | reverse complement strand
ATTTTTTACTTTTTTGGGAACGTTCGTCAAATTTTCCAATTTTTTGCAAACATTCTTCAAATTTTCCAATTTTTTGCGAGCGTTCGTCAAATTTTCCAATTTTTTGCCAATGTTCGTAAAATTTAAAAATTTTTTGCAAACGTTCGTTAAATTTTCCAATTTTTGCGAACGTTTGTCCAATTTTTTGCGAACGTTCGTCAAATTTTAATATTTTTTGCAACCGTTCGTCAAATTTTTTACTTTTTTGGGAACGTTCGTCAAATTTTCCAATTTTTTGCAAACATTCTTCAAATTTTCCAATTTTTTGCCAATGTTAATAAAATTTTTAAATTTTTTGCAAACGTTCGTTAAATTTTCCAATTTTTGCCAACGTTTGTCCAATTTTTTGCGAACGTTCGTCAAATTTTAATATTTTTTGCGAACGTTCGTCCAATTTTCCAATTTTTTGCGAACGTTTGTCCAATTTTCCAATTTTTTGCCAACGTTCGTCTAATTTTCCAATTTTTTGGGAACGTTCGTTCAATTTTTATGCAAACGTCAATTAAATAGGGATAAAATGGAGAAGTAGACTGAATTTTAACGGCTCTTCGATTACCAAAATTATTACCTAGGTCAACTATGTGGTGAAGGACCCCCCACGTGACACTTTATTGGTCAACTTTTAGCAATATGACCCACCCACCTAACTGCAAAAGTCATTTATGGACGGCCCCATTCTTGAATACTCAATTAACTAACTTAGGGCAAGTTACATCAACAACAGGTAAGTCTTAAACTGGGTTATTATGATCATGTGACTGATTTGGGCCAATCAAAATTCAGGAATGTAAAGAAAACGTAGATTAACAGTGGGTTAATGTTAACTGTTGTTAGTGCAACTGGCACATAGCAACTCAATGAGATGCTAACTCACATTGCCAGTTATAATTGAGTAAGCATCTTCATTATAATTAAGATATTTTGCAAATTGTTCCCAATCTTTCAAATTATTACCTGTAAAATGAATATATTTTGGCCCTGCTTGCACAAAATTTAGAGAATATTTTATGTAATATTTGAACGCTCTTTTACGAGTCCACATTTGCTTACCTTCGGTCTTTGCTTGGAGACTAGATCCTTGGGGAACTTGTGGAGGGCCTTACTCCTCACGCTGCAGCTTCCTCCGTAGTGTAACAGGGTCTCAATGATGCCGGTCTGTATGCTTTCGCTCAAGTTATTCAATTGGGCCGCAAAGTGCAAGGCGGTGCCAAAGTGGCACTCAATGTTGATTGCAGAGCGAATGTTGCGGCAGGAGGCGCAGATGGCCGTGACCAGTTCCAAGGTCCCGGCTTCCACGGCCATGTGCAGCGCCGTTTTCTTGTTACACATATCCTGAAATGGACTCAAATTAGTAATCGTACTGATAATTCACTTGACAATCCAGTGAAAATCCTCTGCATTTCAGGGACGAGAAAAGAACGTTTTTTAAAAAATGTTGGTGATAGGGATCAAAAATTTTAAATGGGGAAGTCCCCCTTTGTACCAAACAAAAAATTAAAATTACAGAAGAGAAAATATTATCCTGAGAAATGAAATTGTTATGTGATGGATGCTTATGATGAATAAAATATACATTATTAAAAATCTCATAAAATTTCTGCCATATTTGAAATAAGTTGTCAAAATTGGAAACTCTTTCGAAATATCCTTTGTTAATAACATTTTAATGATTTTGTTATGAATTATTGCATAGAGAAGGTGAAGTTAAAATTGAGTGAATCTAATGATAAAACTTTCTCCCCAAACTAATAGATGGCGCTGAAAGTTCTGAGAATTAATGGTTGCAGTGTTAATTCCCAAAAAAATTGGCAAAGAATTTAGCATTAAAATTTTGTTTGAGCTCAGTAATGTAAGCGTTTAGCAAACGTATAAATCGATGGCTTAATTCAGAAGTAGCGAATGAGCCTACATGTCAAAAACGAGACAAGTGAACCCTTTGTGATCCCGGAAGTGTTGATAATTAACCTAAAGTTACTGAAGTGAAGAGTAGCGAATATCCAACAAGGTATAATTCCTAAAAGTTACAAGTAATGAATGGTAACATTCGTTAGTTTATTTTTTAAGAATTGCTCGTGACATGGATTTTTATAACAATACAAGTAGCGAATGTGACTACATTCGCTACTTTTTCTTTTGCATTCACTTTATTCAAGTCAAACTAATAAATGTGCACATTCGCGACGTTACACTTTATTTATTTCGCTTTCCTGCAAACTTAATCAAAGTCAAACTAGCAAATGTGAATTTTAAAGCCTTTTTATTTCTCAAATGACTTAATTAATTGACTTGAATTATTTAACAAAAATTAGCACATTTCCTATAAAATATATAATATTGTTTCAACTTTTTATCAAATTTCAGTCTTTTAACATTGTTTATTTCCAAATTATACCTTTTTTCCACAAAAACGCTATTATCTCAAAAGCTACTTTTGGTTCATTCGCTATTTGTGAATTAAGCCATCGACATACTACTTTTTACTTTTATTGCAAAATTACCGTAAAATCCAATTCAGCTCCTTTCTCCAGCAGTAGCGAGATGAACGGAATCATGTTTCGTTCCTCGCTATGATTTCGTACGGCAAGATGTAAGGGAGTGAGTCCTGAAATTTAACAAAAATGCATGTTTTTATCCGGAATTTCAGTGAATTCGGCTTCACCTCACCGTTCCGGTTACATACCGCTGCTATTCCTGTGATTGAATCCAATGTTACGTGCATGGCACAAGATCCTCCCCACGTCCAAAAACCCGGGTCCCTTGAGTATCACGGCGTGCAACGGGGTGCTTCCGTCTTTGCAGGGGGGGCTGGGATCGGCCCCGCACTCTAGCAGGTATTCGGTTAGGGCTACGTTGTTCCCGGCGACGGCTACGGACAGCGGCGTCTGGAGGAAAAAAATAACAGTCCAGTAATCGATAATAAACGATAAGAGGTGCATATTCCCAAATTACGGTACAAACCTGTCCCTTGAAATTTTTGATATCCAAAGTCTTCCTAGTAAAGACGAGCTTCTCCACGATGGCGTAGGTCAGCTCCAGGTTATTGGCTGCTACGCTGATGTGCAAATTCCTAAAAAATACAGAATCAACAGGATTAGCAAGCCAACTATTCAGAAAAACAAAAATTCGGTGTTCGCCCACAGCAGGGGTCGGACAATCTTTCCTTTACGAAAAGCAATCTAAATTAATTTCAAGTCTTAATTAAATTTGGACCAGATATCTGGATTTTTGAAGCTAAAATTGCAAATTTCAAGAAGTTGTGATTTCAGATCACAAATTTGACAAAATTGGGATTTTGGAATTATAATTTTGAAACCAAAATCCATTCTCGACGGAATTAAGATTTTGGCAAAATCACGATTTCCGCATTTAGATTTGTTTACGAAATCCCACTTTTCAAGGGATTGTTTCTGAATTGATAGGAATCGTGATGATTTATGGGCCAAATCAACTAGATTTGAAATTTAATCTAGATTTCTTTTCTACAAATAAGCTATTTACTTTCCACAAGGTTTTTTATTCCCGTTCAATGAAATCCAATGACAAAATAAAATCAACCTTCAGAAAATGTTATCAATCTTAAGCTAATCCCATAAAACCTGTCAATTTTAAATTGATCTGATAACATTATAAAATCCTGTTACAATTTTACAGTTTTTGCTTTCCCTCTCTCTGATTATTAAAAACTCTTCCTAAATAACACGATTTTTTGTTTGCCTAGATTTTCAAACATATTTTATTCCGGGGGAATCAACTTCGGACTCCCCTCCTCCCTCCGAGTCTGATCCAGTCTTAAACCCTCCTCCCTCTGGTATGGTCTCCAGATTGCACCCTGGGTTATATCAATCTCCCATAGCTAAGTACCGATTGTCTTATCATCATATTTATATTACCAATCAGCACCCGAGTAGTAAACGAAGCACTTCCCAACTCGAAAAATATATTTTTTTCAGGATAGTTATCATGTCAATCTTGAAAAAAACTGTTCTCAATCTTGCAAAACCTTTCGTCAATCTTGAAAAAAGTTTTACCAATCTTGTCAACCTAGAAAAACTTTTGTCAATGTTGAAGAAACTTTCGTCAATCTTAAAAAAAATTTCTCAATCTTGAAAAACCTTTTCTCAATCATGAAAAAATTTGTCAACCTAGAAAAGCTTTTGTTAATCTTGAAAAAAACTTTGTCAATCTTGAAAAAAAACTTTTGTCAATCTTGAAAAAAACTTTTGTCAATCTTGAAAAACCTTTTGACAATCTTGAAAAAAAACTTTCAATCTTGAAAAACCTTTGGTCAATCTTAGAAAAGCTTTTGTCAATCTTGAAAAAGCTTGTCAATCTTTAAAAAAAACCTTGTCAATCTTTCAACAAAACTTGTCAATCTTTCAACAAAACTTGTCAATCTTTCAACAAAACTTGTCAATCTTTCAACAAAACTTGTCAATCCTTCAACAAAACTTGTCAATCTTTAAAAAAAACTTGTCAATCTTTCAACAAAACTTGTCAATCTTGAAAAAAACTTTGTCAATATTGAGAAAAACCTGATCAATCTTGAAAAAATCTTGCAAATCTCAATAAAGTCCCATCACTATAGTAAAAATGCATGATTCCTGCTAAATCTTTCAAGATTTATCAATCTGGTTCAGATAAGTGTCGATTATCCAACCCCTTTTGACTTAAATCTACGGATTTTCGACATACGTGTCTCCGTCCATGTTGGCGTGCGACACGTCGATGACTTTACTGTCCACTTTCACAAAGTAGTCGGTCAGCTTTTTCTGATCGAGCATCCGCTTGAGTCGCTCCTTGCAAGAGCTCGGCGTTTGAGGAACGGCGCCGAGAGAGGCTCTACGAACCGGCACCGGAATCGAGTTTGAAATTGCTTAAAGACAAAGAGGAACCACACCGATTAAACACGATTTTTGTGTAAAAAAAAACGGTTTGGGCGCAAGACTTACCTCGCAGAGGCGAAAATGTGGTGCAGACTATCGGAGGGCTCCCCTTGGAAGAGGATACCGTTGATGGCGGTGGGCGCGGCAGAATCGGCTTGTACTTGCACAAGTTCATCCAGATCTCCTTCTGTTTCGGGGAGACGGATGCCAGGACGACGGTGGCGGGTGCTGCAGTATAATTCACGGGCGGAGGGGTGGTGATGGGCATTTCCCCGGTAACGGTCCTAGGTTGCACGGTCAGTGGGGATGGGCTTGGGTACGGCGATGGCGGCAGCATCGGAGTGGCCGCCAAACTTGCGTCAAGAGCCTCTCCTTGGTGTTCGTCAAACTCCAGGTTGTCGTCCTTCAGATACTCGGCTATCAAGGTTTCCAAATCCGGGCAGCTAGTGCTCGTGTGTAACCCGCCCTGCACCTGCAGCCCTCCGCTCAGATCCCGATCCTCCAGGTTCAAGACGCTCAGCGTGTCGGCATTCCCGGGCGAGTCCGGCTCCATGCGGGACTCGGGAGAGAAAGGAAATGGCGACATGGCAAATGTGTCGTCGGTGGCCGGGCTTCCGTGACTGTACACCGAATTCGGGCTGCTTGCAGGGACGGTGCGGAACTCCTTCCACAGGCTGACTTCTTGCGCCGACGACGAGATACTGATCACGGGTGGACCACCGCTGTAAGCCCTCTGGCGATCGACCGACGCCGGCAATTGGTTCTGGGCCGAGGAGGATGGCAGCAAGCCTCCGCCGGTCAGGTGCTGGTACTTCTTGATCACAAATCCTCCTGTCGACGGAGGCGACACTGAAGATGGCAGCGTCACTGGCGTTTCTGTCGGAAAGATGGAGCAGATGCCTCCGCTACCGCTGAGGTGCCGAGAAGTCACATGTCTCGTTTGCGGGATCTGCTGCGGGGCGCTCATCGACTCCTCGCCCCGCTGCGGGGATGGCCCTCTTGGCGGGCTGCGAGAGTTATCCGAACCCGAACTACCCGGCGACGGGGTTTTGTCGTACGGGTGACCTCTCGAGTGGGAGTACCGGTCCCCCATCATGGGACCCCGCAACGTGATTGGCGTCTCAGACAAGTCATCATTATCTGAATCGCTGCTCTCCTCGTCGCTCTCTCCGGCCACCGGTGGTGGCGGGACGACAAACGAGCTGAGCGTGCGATTCGATGTCTGCGGCAGCTTCAAGCCGGTCAGCGGTACATTGGTCGATTTGTCCTTTAGCGTCATAGAAGAGAACATTGCTATGACGTCCGGAGCCTTGCTGGACACCTGAACCACGACTTTCCCATCGGCACTGGACTCCACAAGACTGACGGTGGTAGCCTTGCGCTGTTGCGAGTTCATATTGTTTTTGACAGTTTCTGGACTGGACTTGCGCTTGGCATCAGAATCCTCCAGATTCATGATGTCCAGCTGCGAGACTAGGCACTTGCCCTTCATCTTGGGGCCGCCGAAATCTGTGCCCTGGCGGGTGCACCCGGGCATCAGGATCAGGACGTCGGAGGTGTCACCGCCCAAACCCATGGTTCAACCTGAAACCGGAACAAAATATTGAAATTAGATACAGATTCGCAAAAACTTTTGAGGAATTTTATGTAAAACTTCTGAAAATTCTGACGAAGGCGTAAAATGTTAAAATCTGCAGGCAAACCGATGGATTACAAAACAAACATGAAATCGATGGCTTAATTCAGAAGTAGCAAATGAGTCAAAAATTGCTTTCGAGCTAGCATTTTTATGGAAAAAAAGGTATAATTTGTAAATAAACTATGTTAAAAGGCTGAAATTTGGTGAAAAGATGAAACGATATATATATTTTATAGGAAATGTGCTAATTTTTGTTAAATAATTAAATTAGTAAATTAAAATTAATTAAGTAATTTGAGAAATAAATTGTTGAAAAATGTACATTCACTAGTTTGACTTTAATTAAATTTGCAGGAAAGCGAAAATAAATTAAAGCGTGAAGTAGCGAATGTGCACATCCATTAGTTTACAAATTTAATAAAGTGAATGAAAAAAAAGTAGCGAATGTGACATTGTTATAAAAATCCATGTCACGAGCAATATTCTTAAAAGGTAAACTAACGAATGGTACCATTCATTCCTTGTAAATTTAAGGGTTTTTCTGCATTTTTTAATAAGTATTTTTTTTTTATTTTTCTAAAGTGTTTCTGTATTTTTTTTACATTCTATCAAACAGAAAACTGCAGAAAGAATACAGAAAAATTGCAGAAAAATAACAAAAATACTTTATAAAAAATGCAGAAAACTGTGCACGTTTTTTTTTTACTGATAAACTGCACAAATTATGCAGGTTTTTGATTCATAAGTCTTCAGAAAAATAAAGTTTTTCTCGAAAAAACTGCAGGCTTTTTTCATTGGGATACCTCGTTGGATATTCGCTACTCTTCACTTCTGTAACTTTAACAATTGGAAACTTCCAATAGTAGAGCCACTTCCAGGATCACAATGGCTCACTAATTTCATTTTTGAAAAATTGGTTTATTCGCCCCTTCTGAACTTAACCATCGAAATTTTCCTCAGCGGAGAAAGCCGGTACATAATTTTCTTGTGTATCAATTTTCTGATCAAAATTTAAACTAGAAAAAAGTGAAATAACAACATGTTACCTCTGACATTAAACATTCGGTTAGATAAACGAACTCTTCTATAGACACAAGGCAAGGCACTGCGGCTGGAATTTTGAGATAATTTTTGAAGGTACTGACTATTTAACCAGTTATTAACTAGGCCTATAATAAAATATGTAGTTTGTAAAACCACATGAGCAAGGTCATGACTCAACCCACGGCAAAAACTGCCAACAGAAAACTAAACTGTTGGCTAGATTTTTAAACCTATCTTATACCTTCAATTTTGGTTGGAAATACCTCATGTGGTATTTCCCATCATTTACCAAAAGAATTCTGGCTTGTAAATTTCCCCGAGAAATCACCACTTTCTTAAAAAAAAAAACTTAAAGAATTATTATTTTGGCTGCACAAAATTGTATTTTTGCTTTCAATGGGAATTCCCCTATAACCCTATTTGGATCCTCCAAATTTAAGAGCTGAAAATACCCATGATCCACACCTAATAACGAAAAGGAATAATAGACGTATTTTGGCGTCATGGCCGAGTAAC
Source organism: Proteroiulus fuscus (assembly GCA_034700285.1). NCBI lineage: Eukaryota > Metazoa > Arthropoda > Diplopoda > Julida > Blaniulidae > Proteroiulus > Proteroiulus fuscus. The sequence continues at coordinate 7,724 of JAQIXP010002163.1, read as the reverse complement.
TATTTTGTCACATGGTCTGAAGCATTTTTGGGGTAGCCACTGTCGTTTTCGCGTGTAGGATCCCAGTGTTAACAAAAAGGGTACCGCTTGTGATCTACCTAAATGGGCAAGGTAGCAAATAAGATCACAGAAAAACACAAAAAAAGCAGCGCGTTCGCGTTTCCACGATTGGGTTATAACCGATGACCCAATAAAATAAAATTATACAGAAAATTTAAAGTCTTTTGCAGTTTATTTGCAGTCTTATTTTGCAGTTTACTGCAAAAAAAAAACTAGTTTCAGTTGTGTTTCTGAACGTTTCTGAAACAAAAATCTACGTAATTTGTGCAGTTAATTTTTGTGTGGAAAACAAGCATGTTATTTTTTCTACAGTTTTTCTGCATTTTTCATACAGTATTTATAAATGCAGTTTTTCTGTAAATTACTAGAATGTAGGCTATACAAAAATACAGAAAAACTATAGAAAAAAAACCTGTACGTTTTTTACACAAAAACTGCACCAATTAGGCCTATGTAGATTTTTGTTTCATAACCGTAACTTAAAACTATAGTTTTCTGCAGAATTTTGATTCTTCTGGGGATGTACACAAGAACTACTTGCAAACTAAATCCCAAAAGCCATGATCTGATTACTGAGCCAAAATACGCCTTTTCGTAGGCCTAACTATAGTCTAACCCAGCAAATGATAGGCGAGCTTCAATGCCATCTATTGAAGCTACACACAGTTACTTTTTATAACAGTTACACAGTTACAAATTTTTGACTTAATTGACTAAAAGTTTGACTTTTCTGAGTAACTGCAAGTAAACAAAGCTCGGTCACCGATAACCTATAACTCATGGTAAGCCAACTAAAATGCCACAAAGATTCCATTCTCCAAGGATCATGCATGATTTACACTGATTTTTTTTTTTAATTTTTTCCATAGATTCTATAAAAGTAATGTTTTCTACCCACATTTAAAGGGTACTTGCTACTTTCATCAAATTTTTTTTTGAAAATAAGAATTTGGAAAAATTGTTTCTGAAAAAATATTTTTGAAAATGGTATTTTCGCAAACAAGAAATTTAAAACGCTAATATGGAAAAATTCATTTTCAAAAAGGGAATTTTAAAAACAAATATTCAAAAATGTGATTTTTAAAAATGGAATTCTTGCAAAACAGTTTTCCATTGTAATGATCGTACTGATATTGAATTCATGGATGCTGTCAGTTACCTACTACATTTGTCTGATGTTTAGAATTTAGGAAATGCAGGAATTGATACGTTAAGACATATTAATAATAATTCTACATTAGGTGTCAGATTATCAATCTGCACACCAGTTAAGACATATTGTAAATTACTTTTTAAATTACAATTGATAATTGGGTTTTCTGACATACAACTTTCCATGTAGGCCTACTTGACGAAAAAATTAAATTGAATTTTTACCAATTTATTCGCTAATTTATTACTAATTTACGTCTTTCAGAAATACTGTTAATCGTCTAGAAATGACCCGGGCGATCTTTTCTTATTTTTCCTTTAGAGGTGGGAAAAATTTGGAGATGGGCATAAATTAGGCACGTTTTAGCGCTATTACCCCGTTACCATTTGGATGCATAGTTAGGACTTTGAGCGTTTTACTGTTGATGCCAGCTGTTTTATCGTCTTGGATAACGATGCCGGGTAACCAATAGGGTAACCAACCTGTTATCTACCTAAATAGGTGGTGTACCAAATAAGGTAACAGAAATTATGGATGATTCGTACAGGAAAATCATTGAATGAAGAACTATGCGTTTTAGCGTTTTGCTTGTATCCTATGATAGAGTTAAGAACTACTTGTAAACTGGATAACTACAGCGTATGACAGGGTAATAACGCCAAAACACGCCTATTAGGAACTATCGTTTATTTATGATCTCAAATAATTCAGCTGGGCGGTTATTTAAAATTTAAAAAAAATCATTTTATAGAAAAATTTTATAAAGATACTGAAACTAAGCTCTCCTGTATTAGGGTAAGCGCCATTGTAGGATGGGCGAAATTTCTAAGTAGGAGATCATTAAATATGGGCTAATTTTTGAAATGGGCTATCTTTTCACATATTTTGCAATTTTTCTGGGTGAAATATGGAGTCTGGGCCTAAAATCGGGATGGGCGTTTTTAGAAGATTTACGGTAGTTTACTAAAATACCATTTTCCAAATAAGCTTTTCAAGAAAAGAATTTTCAAAAAACATGTTTTCGAAAGTGGTTTTTCCCTGAACATGTTTTCAAGATTCCACTTTCACATATATATCGTTTTTAAAAATATTTTTGCAAAATTACCATTTTCGAAAATCAGTTTTCGAAAATCCCTTCTACCAAAGTAGGCCTATCCCATTTAACGGTCCTTTGCACTCACTTATCAGGGCATGCCCTTTTATACGAACAATAGAATGTTATTCTAAAGAATTTTTACTTTCTCTCCAAGAAAACGTTCAAAATTTTTCCTTATTCAGCACAATGTTCATGCATTTTGGTGATGCTCATTTCTCGTAAATTTTTAAATTCAAGGCAACCTTCTTATAAAAAAAAAATAAATAAAAAGAAGTCTTAAGGTCATTGGTTTTTTTTTTACATAAGCCTAATTTCGTTCTAATTTTCCAAATTTCCAAAACCCCAAAAGAATTAATCAAGTACAGTACTGACGTCAGGAGGTTCTACTTCAATGATGATAAAACAGACAAAAGAAATACCTTTTCAAAACTAGTTCCAGAACTCAACTATATTTGCATCTCAAAAACACCTGCTGGTCCAACCTGATTCGAAGAATTTCGACTCACGATTCAAACAAATCCACAGACGAATAGTTTGAAGCCCGAAAACAAGTTTGTGACTGGGTAACTACATTCGTGCGCACTTGCAACCTCAAAATCTATTTTGAACCGAGGAACCAGTGACTTTCTACTGACTAAGTCACATCCTTTCTGACTTGATAAAACTTTAATGAACTCTTCCTCAAATTTCAAGGAAATACGTAGCCGCCAAAATAAAGCTGTAATTGGTTAACTGAGAATAACTTTATGATTTAATACATATAGCTGGGTCCGTAAGTCAGTGAACACTTCGTGGTTTGCAGTTCACGTTTCACACGTCACACTTTTGTATTCATACAGTACAATTCACGTTCCACACTTGCTAGTTTAATACGTAAATGCGTCATCCTTCACAGTTCACACCAAATCCTTCACACCTCATACTTGCATCTGCGAATATGAAGTGTTAACAATAAAGGGTTCACGCTTCACAATTCATGCATATTTCACAGTTAATACATCACACTTCATAGTAGGTCTATACATTACAAAGTTCAGTCTTCATCACACTTAATTCATAGTTCACTACTTTCACATCATAATTCACGTTACATTTCACACTTTACACCTCATATTTCACACTTTACACCTCACAGTTCCCACTTTACACCTCACATTTCACACATTACACCTCACATTTCACACGTTACACCTCACATTTCACACGTTACACCTCACATTTCACTTTACACCTCACATTTCACACTTTAGGCTACACCTCGCATTTCAGCCTTCACACCACACATTTCACACTTTAAACCTCACATTTTACACTTTACACCTCGCATTTCAGCCTTCACACCACACATTTCACACTTTAAACATCACATTTCATTCGTTACACCTCACAGTTCACACTTTACACCTCACATTTCACACTTTACACCTCACATTTCATTCTTTACACCTCACATTTCATTCTTTACACCTCACATTTCACTCTTTACACCTCACATTTCACACATCATAGCTCAGCCTTCAAACTTCATAGTTCACACTTTACACCTTACATTTCCCACATGTATAATAAGATTCATAGCTCAGACTTCACATTACAGTTCCAACTCTACACTATACACATTTCATAATTATTGCTTCACAGTTAACCCTTCACACTGAATGTATTATGAAGTGCGAACTACACAGTGGCATTAGTATCATGTAGGCCTAGGAGGTTAGAGGTTAACTACAATAACCAAAACAATGCTCTCTTATGCCTGTGTTCTGTGACTTGCGGAACTCACTGCATTACTCTATTCATTGAAGTAGCCTTGTGATCGAGTTTGTGACATCACAAGGCGTACACGATGTAATCATAGTCAAGCCTTTCTCCGGTACGTTTACATCTTGAACAGCGTTACAATTGGCTACGGATTTAAGCTACTTAATTGTTAGAGGATTTGGGGATTTATTTACCCTTGGGTCGTGGTAGACGTTTGGGAATGACTCATTTCCTTAACGACCAGTGGCATGACTAAACTATGTGATGATAATACTAAATGATCTCGTGTGATGTCACACCACAGTTATCTATACCGCATGTACTTTCAGTATGATATTATGCTAAATGATTCCTAGTGGAAATACCAGTATACTATTGGTAGCACGATAATTGGCCAATCTGGTATATACTGGAACCAGTATACAATATGTACCAAGTTCGACCAACGTTTTGGTTAGATTGGCTGATTTTTTGGTTAACGGAAATATACCAACATGGTATCTAACCCAACCAGTATTATTGGCCCAATAGTTATGTTAGTTTAGCAATATTGGTACATGTATATTGGAACCATAATTATCTATAGTGCATGTACTTTCAACATAGTAATATGCTAAATGATTCCAAGAGATAGTACCAGTATATCAATACAAGCCCAGTATACTGTTGGTATAATTGGTCAATCTGGCATGTATACTGGAACCAGTATGCCAATTTACACTCACACCAACACTACCAGCAAATTGGTTGTATTGACCAATTGATCGATTGGCTAAATACCAATATACCTAAAACCAGTATTATTTGAGCTATAGTTATGTTATTTTGTCATACTGGTATATTACAATCAGGATTATCATTATTAGCAATATTAATACCAAGATGATATACTGATATATAGATGATATACCATAACAATACTGACCCAATATTTTACCAGTAAAGCCAGCAATGTTACTTATAGGCTACTGACACTATCACTAGTTGACAAACATTCGCTGTCAACATACCATTTCTAACAACCAGTACAACACTTGACCGTACTGGATAATACTACCATAGCAATACTGACCCAATATTTTTACCAATAAAACCAACAATGTTAGTTATATACTGACACTGTCACTGGTTCACAAATATTCAATGGTTAAGGTAAGTAAACCTATCACACCTAACTACCAGTATAACATTTGACCATACTGGATGATACTGCCATAGCAATACTTCCCAATATTTGTACCACTAAAGTTTAAATGTTAGTTATACTGACACTGTAACTGGTTGACAAATATTCACTGGTTAAGGGTAAGTCAACATACCATTTCTAACACAACCAGTACAACACTTGACCATACAGGATGATACTGCCATAGCAATATTGACCCAATATTTTTACCAGTAAACCCAACAATGTTGCTTATACTGACACAGTCATTGGGGACTACAACTCTCACCTCAACACTATAAAGCTAGTTGCCAGAATCACAGGACTCAGACATTTTGTCCTAGAAAAAACCCCTTATTCTCCCACTCCAGTCATTAACCCTAAACAAGGTTACCAAATTTGTACCACATTACTTGGTTAGTTATCACATGATGATATAAGTTTAATAATACTGGGTTTGAATAAAAAAGATGGGATTTTCCCACCCAAACGTTTTCTTATCCAAATTAATAGACAAAATACTTCCTTACATTTTTAGAAAAGTAGGCCTTGTCAAAAATCATCTTCCTTACTGTTAACGTAACCCTGGTAATTTTCCTTACATTTACAAAGTTTTTTATAACAATAAAAAGGACAATATTAGCACAAGATGACGTCAGTTTCTCAGAATTTCCTAACTACCAGTGCTACAACTACAAGGTCATCAAATACAACTCAAGGGCATCAGCTCCTCCTTAATTTGCGCTATTTTTAACGGCGACTGACAATGATCCTGTACTGAAGAAGCATTCAGGAATCAGGATCACTAAGTTCAGAGATCCGAAAAATCTAATATCGCAAACAATAGAAAACGCACCACCTAGGGGCAAAATAGTTACAATGGACGCCATGACCATAGTAACGCCACAGCCAATGAGATTGAAGCAGCTGTTCCTAACCTAGGAGACAAACTTTCTTAATCACACATGTGACCTTATAGGGTGAGTTCAACTTAATAAGAAGTTGTTATTCACCTCAACTTTCTTTATGATGCAGTGAAACCTTACGAAATTTATACAAATTTCGGAAAATTAGCATATCCTGTTCTTAAATATCAATTTTAGGCTCATTAGGCCATTTTGGTGTTGTGGTCTGATCATGCAGTTATGATCCAGTTCACAAGTAGTTCTTAAATTCATCATAGGTTATAACCCAACCACGAAAACGCTGCTCTCCGTGATCTCATTTGGTACTCTGCTCATTTGGTACTCTAGATGGCACAATCTGTTCCCTTTTCTTACACTCTATTAAAAACAGTGGAATATTCCTCATACAAATAGTTCCAAATTGTTAGGAGTTCACTTTAACAATGATGCTTACAGGGACAGTCCCACCTTACCTCAAGCATTTTTTGCAAGAAATCTCAAAAAAATTTAATTTCTAATTACCATTCAATAGTTGTTCATCTTGAAACATGCCAATGTGGGCAAAAATCTCGATGGTTGATAGTAGCCATGTTGGAAGTCCCCTTTACATGCAGCGCCATTCTGCCTGGGTGGGAGACTATTATAAAAATGGTGCCTATCATCTTTTTTGGAAACATCATGATTTCTGAATGAAGGTAGATTAACTGCAAGTATTAATAAGACTGCCCTTCTTTGTTATTAAAAATCTTAATTTTAAGATTCATTTGACACAAAGTGGGACTGTCCCTTTAAGCCACGACTGATGTGGGAATCTCTTGATAGTGGGATACCCCCACCCCCTTACCAACTGGTATCATGCTATGCTGATCAGTACAGGGTTGAATTGAACTGAAGATGGACAAAATTTTACATTCAAAAACTGACTTCACAATTGTACAAGTTCATCTCTTTTAACCTTGATATCAGCAAACAAGAGGTGTGTTACAGAAGCAAATAAAGTATTGTATTTGTTTAAAATTTGGGGTGTGTCCTTTCTCTAAAAGTTAAGAGTAATTTCCCCAGAAGTGTTCCAAATTGAGACACATTTCCGTTTGCTTATCCAACAGTTTAATGTAGCATAAAAAATGCAATAATGCTAGCATTAATAAACAGCGATTAAACAAGTCATCAAATCTACTTAAGGGGGCTGTCCACACTTTTAAGAGCATGCATGCTCCTATGGGAATCTCCATGTTAAATAAAAGTACAAATTAATCGATAATGGCTCAACATAAAAATTGACGGGGTTTGAATTTTTATGAAGGACAATTAAATTTACTAAAACATGATGCATGATTTTTTTTGTTTATTTGCCCTGTGAGCCTTACAATTGGGCAAAATGTGGCGAAAAACTCAGCACTTGGTAAACTTTGAAATTCGATAAATAATTATAAAATGCATGTAATAACAAAATCGATCTTGTACATTTTGTAGTAAATTAAATAAGCTTTCCAAAAAATCAAACCCAATCGTTATCCGCTCGGCCAATATCGAGATCCGTTAAATTTTGTGAAAAATTTCACGTCTATGTAAAATAGCATGGGA
>JAQIXP010002162.1:0-15849 GCA_034700285.1 Proteroiulus fuscus | reverse complement strand
CTACATATTGGGGAGCGGATAAATTAACTTTAAACGAAGTTTGCTCCCAATAATGCTCGCATTTTTAGCCTTGTTTTTCTCTACAAATGCAAGAGTTATTTCTATCAATTGTCGAGATGATTCATTGATAAAAGCTTTAATATTATTTAAGTATTTAATTACTCGGTTAATTTCAATCCAGTTGTACTGCATAACGAAGAAACGAGTCATTGTCAAAAACTTACATTTCCAAAATCAGCTAGGTTAAGAAAACTTACCGAATTAGTTATTTCAGTTATAATGATATCACTAAAACTATAGTTGCTAGCTTTACACAGGTAATTACTGGTTGATATATCTAGTGTCATCATGCACCATGCATTGTATTTTGTTCAGATCAGTAATAATTCATCTCTAGATTTCTGTATGATCATATGATGTACATAACATAAAATTGAAATATGAATTTGTATTTTTAAGTAGGCCTATATGCCTAGTCATATTATTGGTTTTAAGGCCAACACAATATGCTAATGTTCGACAAAAATTGTTTGAAATTATAAAGCATTTCGCTAAATCCATCCTTATCTTTTTAATGTGCAATTTAAACAAGTTTTATTCCAATTCATTAAAAAAAGTGTATGCGACTGAAGACTGCAGTGTTAAATTTTACATTTATAACTAAGATGCCACATTAATATCTCAAGTCTAGTCACTTTTGTTTACCATTCATAAATAATTGTACATGGTACATTCGTATATATATATACGTATTATACGTCAGGGATTTCTTTTATAGTTGTGCGAATATACTTATAATTGGGAAAGAGCACCAACACAATTCAACTTTAGCTTTACGCATAATATCGCTATAGAAATATATTAGAAATTCATAACTGCATGTTGATAAAAGCACACGTTAATTATTTATGACGTACGGTTTAATAATACTAGCATTTTCTCTAAAAGGCTGTATTGTCATAAATTATTTTAGCAAAGGCCACGCACAAACACAACAACGTTTATACGTACATAAAATTGTTCTGCTTTTCTCCCAATTCAGATTGAGATAAAAAGCACTGGGCTGCATAATAGACATGCATGCAAACATATATATATACATTGCCATTTTATAATTCACATAATGTTGCTCATATATGTTCTTTCATTGCATGCATGCCTCTCTCTCTAATATGTGCACATGCATGTCAAAATCTTTCCGTGCATTTGCCTTGCGGCAATTATGCAAATACTGCATAGCTGCATGCCCCTTTTTCGTGTATTGCATGCAGTCTTATATAGCTTTGCCATTCACTTTGTTATAGAAAAGTTTAAGGATAAAATTAGGATAAGTGTTTCCATATAATCGAATTAAAACAAGAGGCATTGCATGCCAGTGCAACAATCTCAAGACGCAAATTCATTAAATCATAAATCCCTGAAACTGGTCATATAGTCATTTTGTATATATACTTCAGACATTACATGCAGAGAAGTTAACTCAATTTCTCTCTGGTATGCAATTGTTATTATAACCTTTAAATATTTTAGTCTCCAGGATTGTTAAGTCGTGCAGATAAGGACATGCTAGCTTATCATTGTGACCATGCATGTTGGGTATCATATTGTGACCACTAATACCTCTAAAACCATGCACATGGCCTCAGTCTTTGAAAACTATCAAGAGTTTATTTAACTACAGGAGGCTAATGTATTGAAAAATTACACAAATTAACATGGAAAGTAAAGGAACTATGACATACATTGTTGTAGCTTCATTAAAGTGAAAGTCGCCTTATGACAAGTTATTTTTAAATGAAAGAGCTTAAAAAGTTGATATAAGTAGATGAAATTGGAATGTAAAGCAGATTTTTGAATTGAAGTTGGATTTATAAAATGGGGGACTTAGTTGCTCACATTGCCACTAGCGCTGCGAATCCCAAATATGTTGATATGTGTCTTCTTGCATTGAACTGCATTTTGCACCAAATCATGCTCTAGGACCAGTTATAATTTCATTATGGGTAAGCTTTGTAAAACTTTTAATTTCATATTTTCCTATATCAGGCTTTTGTGATTGTTCACTTAAAATAACTTGCATTAAGGTGGGACTTTCTGTTCAAATTCCTTGTTTAATTGTTCAAGATTACGTTAAAAACTTGCAAGATGGATTGTGGCCCAGGAATACAAAATTAGTATTAAAAAGTTCATAAAAAAGTTATTCAAATAAACCTGAAGTATTACAAACATTGCCTTACGAATACAGTCTTTAATGTGTGAATTTAACTTTTTAATTGTGGTTTCCTCTAGTAGATATAATTTTATTAAAGTATATTTTATCTTTCTTGTAAGCATATATAGGAATATATATCATGTGACATGTATTGTCTCGTATACGAGCATATACACATTCTTTCCAAATGTTAACTCAATTATAACTACCATATATTCTTATTATGTTTGCTCAAGTAAAGTGACACAAGACACGTTAGATGCTCTACCCAACTTTTGTATGAATATATCAAGTAAATTATGGGTTGCCTTATGTATATAGTTTAGCAAGAAATTAATATTTATTTTGATTTTGAGTATTTTTAATGTTTTTATGGCTATTTGACAATAATTCACTGGACACAGTATAAATGTTGCGATAGCAATAAATGAAAGTGTACTCTGTGATCTTCCACTTTATATTTGTCTGCATGCTCCTGTAAATTATGAATGTGAATGTATAATTATTGTAAATGTCATAGCCGAATCGAGTAATAACTCGATTTTCGGTCAAAATGCTTCCTTTAAAACCATTAAAACAATAGTTTTATGAAATTGTTTATTTAAAAAATATAACTATTACAAAAAGGAAGTAGGCCTAGTAAGGCAGCTTAAAATCTTCAAAGATTTAAAAAAATTGGAAAAAGCTTTATGAATTAGAATAGTTTTAGGAGAGTTGAAATCAGTTTTAAAAATATTGTAATTTAGATATGTTTATTTTTTTGAGGATTGGTGAATTTAGACTTGCTTTCACTAGAATAGTTTTAGTTTGCATTATTAATGGAATTGATTGTTTGTCTAGTTGACTGCATTTCCAAAAAAACCTACCTGAAAATGCTTGCAAATCGATTGGTGGAAAATGTTCTTAAAATAGGATATAGCTAAGAATTGGCCATTTCATCCGTGTTGCTGGTTTTATTACTATTGAAAGTGAAATGGTGACTGTGTATAGGTATAACTTATTATCCAGTTAGAAATCAAAATTGGACTAATTTTAGTTAAAAATTATTCACAAAAAACCCATCTTGTGATGAGTGGCTACGTGTTTGTGTGGTTAAAAGGTTTACCAGTTTAATTTGAAGTTAAAAGTTAAGAAAAGAAAATTTAAATTATAGATTTTTTCCTTTGTTGTTGTCCTTGGTTAAAAAGCAATCATTTTGGAATCTCGATGGGTTTTTTACTGCTATTTGTGTGTACAATTTGGACGAACTAAATGACATGTGTAAAAGAGTGTATAGCGATGTGCGTAAAAAGGCTGGCAACATGAGATTTCGCCTTCAATTCAATGATTGTACACACTTTAATTTGTTCCTGATGGTATGGCAGAAATTTCATCGTTTTCAATGAGTTATCCACTGAGTGCTCACCAGTAATTGTTTTCCTCCTGCCTGATCTTTATGTGACTATTGTAAGTATTAAACCAAAATCTCATCCCAACTTTGCTCTTTTCTCTTCTTATCGTGCGGAAAGACAAAAGAGTTTTACTTTTATGATCGGTGAGGAACAAAGGACAGCCAGAATAAAAAACCACAAGCACGAAAATCACGCAATTTCTTTTTTTTTTTTTTAAAAAGTGGCCGATTTGTGTATAAGCGAATTGAAAAAAAAGAAATTGTGAATTAATTATATTAAGAAGTTGATTTAAATAGTAGTTATGTCCATCAAAATTAAAAATTATTTAGAATCTTATTTTTTTTGTGCAAATCAAAACTTATCGTTCTCTACAATTCACAATTGGGATGTAGCATTGATAATTCGTGCTTTTCTTGATTTATCCCACAAATAAGAAATTATTGTTGCCCCTTAAATGTGTGCAATCACTACAAACATTGAGCTTGGTGCTTTTGCCAAAGCTAAGGGGCAGAAGACGCAAAAAAAGTTCTCCAGTTATTCCACGAATCGTTCTCTACCGCTATAATCGTGTCTTAATATTGATAATCGAGATTTCCTTACCCCTTGAATGTGGGCAATCACTGCAAGCATTGAATTAGTGACTTTTGCCAAAGTTAAGGGACAGGGAAAATCATAACAGCATTTTTTTCCTTTACATCACGAGTCGTCCTCTACAATTGATAGAAGTGATCTAGTGATCTTCGTGATATTCTTGCTTTTTCCACAAATCTGAACTTAACGCTGCTCCTTAAATGGGTGCAATCACTGCAAGCATTCAGTTAAGCACTTTTACCAAAGTTAAGGGGCAACAGAAGTTAAAAATAGTACACCCATTATATATCGAGTTCTCTTTTAGTATTGATAATCATGATTAAGTATTGGTAATCGTGATTGTCTCGATTTTTTCCTGAGATTCAAAACATATAGCTGCCCGTAACTGTGTGGAATCACTGCAAAAATTGAATCAGACACTTTTGCTATAATTAAGGGGCAGAGGAAGACAAAAAGTTATCTCATTATATCAAGCGTGGTTCTCTAGTGCTGTAATAATAATCGTGATCGAGTATTGATATTCTTGATTTCTTTGCAATCTCCTTCAGTCAAAACTTCTCGCTGCCACTTAAATGTGCGCAATCACAGCAAGCATTGAATCAGTCTCCTTTGCCAAAGTTAAGGGGCATGGGAAGTTTAGATTAAAGGTCATTATGTCACGGTCATTCTCTAGAATTGATAATCATAATTTAGTATTCGTAATCGTGATTTAGTATTGATAATCATGATTTAATGTTGATAATTGCGATTTCCTTGCATTCCTGTACGAATGAAAACTAATCGCTGCCCCTAAATGTGCTCAAGCACTGCAAGCAATGAGTTAGTCACCTTTGCCAAAATTATGAGGTAGAAGAAGTTAAAAATATTTTATTCATTATATCACGAGTCGTCTTTTGGTATTGAGGATCTAGTGTTGATAATTGTGATTTCCTATTTTTTCTTGCAAATCAAATCTTATTGCTGCCTCTGTTTGTTATCATGTCAAGACCTGTTGTGGTTTATAATGTGACGTTTTGAAGTGATATAACCCATGAAATCAACTATTAATCAAATATTTATATCACTTTCGAGTTCAAATCCTTTTATAATTTTTTGTGTTATTTTAAAAATAACTTGTAAAAAGATTAATTTCCCCATTAAAGATTTTGAATGAATTATAACAATGAATGGGCATCATATATACGTTCGTCTTAAGTGCATGCATATATCCAAATAAAAGTAAATTCAATTTGTTTTCAATCTCATATAATGCTTTCATTTTCAACCACAATGGATTGTGTAAAATATTAGAAGAGTGATTTATTGTTTTAAGTCCTTAATTTAATTGGCTGATTTGGTTTTGTTGGTGAATAAATTTGTATCTTGTTTTCACCACAATGTTGTCCAGTCTAGTGACCATTGCTGATCTTGTATTGTTGTTCTATTTTAAAACTGAAGCAAAATTGATTATTTGGTTTGTTGCTCTACATTTGCAACGCTTTTCCTGCTAATAGCCAATATACACTGCTGGCTAAAATAATAGCTTTGTTTCATTGGTCAGTTGGGATATATTCTTTCAACGTTTGCACCGAGCACTTTGTTCTAATAGGCTTTATTTATTGGAAATTGATTTTCATCAAAGCTAAACCATTTCTAAATTGTCATTTCTTGGTGTTATCACAGCTAGAGCTTATGCTATAAGGATAATGGACGGAAATGCAATTGCCTACAGTTTCAAATAATGTTTTTTTTTGTTAGTGTGAGTGTAAATAGGGAATTATATAGCAATTTCTTTCAAAAAAAAGTTTCAATTAGTTAAAAGTTTTTATTAATTAAATCTCCAACATTTAGAAATAAAAAATCAGAACCAACAAACTTTTACTTGTCAATGGATACCTGTCTTTCAAGAAAGATTTTTCTACTTAGGCTTATTAAAACATATGTAGGATGAGAAAGGACATAGAATAAGGAGAAAATTTTGAGGTGTTATCATTTTGTGCTACAATGAAAAAATTGTTGGGGCAAGCTCACATATCTTGTTAACTGCAAGGCTAAATATTATTATTTAAATGAAACTTTAATGTTGAAAATGTTTAGTGGCAATGTATTAATGGGATAATTTTATTTTTTTTGCCAAAATGCCGCTAACAAGTAATTGTGATAGTAATTTATCTCTTGACGATACTTACAAACATGATGATGCAGATGCATCATCATTTACGTTTCTGTCTTTAAAAAATTCATTTAGGAAAATATGTCATGGTTTTACTTGTTTCGTCAAACTAGTACTGAATTTTACACCAAATGTAACTATTAACATTGTGAATTCTAAAAGTAATATTGGAAGTACTCTCATAAAAGAAAAGTTAAACTTATTGGAAAAAAGGACTTCTGGACATATAAAGAAATTGACATCAACATTATTGAGATTAGTAATTATTGGACAATGAAATGGTGATATTTTAATAAAACAATACTGGAACTAAAGTTGAACATAAAGACTTTTTGAAGCTTTACTATCTATTGAATTTTGAATTCTGAGTTAATTTATTGATTGCTGCTTTTGATTTAAATTAACTTTATATTTAGTGAATTTATTTACTTAAATTATATTTATCAAATTTTCTGTGTTTCTTAATTTACTAATTTTGATTTCTTTTTGTGTGTTACTTAATTACTCTTATGTTCTGTTTAGTGTTTCTTGTTAAGAATTTAATTTTGATTTTTCATTAAATTTGAATTAAATAAATTTAAAATAGTAATATAAGGTCTTGAATTTCTTTAAAATTTATACCAGTGACACATTTCATAAACATAGTAGGAACTCTAAATGATAAGGCTTATTTGCTGTTATTTATTTCTAACTCATTACATTATGGGAAATTAAAACCAAAATTAACTCCGCTAGTTGGAAGTTCCTGCATTCATGCAACAGGCAAATATCTGAGTTTTGATACTGTATAGGTCTACTGACGTACTGAATGACTTACTCACTATTAAATTAATAAATTTATGAAAACCTGTTAACTTGGTCAGAAAGGTTGAATATCATGAAAGTTAAATATTCGATGATTTTTCAATCGAAAAGCATATTTATAAATGTAACTATGTGAGTTCTCCTTGCATGTTTTCTTTTTTGTGTGTGCTAAAAGATACAGTGGTATAATAGTGGCATTTTATTAAAGTGTTGTTTTGGGAGGCTTTTTTTTGAAAGGTTGAATATCATGAAAGTTAAATATTCGATGATTTTTCAATCGAAAAGCATATTTATAAATGTAACTATGTGAGTTCTCCTTGCATGTTTTCTTTTTTGTGTGTGCTAAAAGCTACAGTGGTATAATAGTGGCATTTTATTAAAGTGTTGTTTTGGGAGGCTTTTTCTTAATGTAAATGGCTTGTCTTTTCCACTGTAGCTACGTTAGCCAGCTAATTGGTTGTGCAATCTAGCAACATGGGTCAATAATTTAAATGCTTACAACTGTTGGTACATTGGAAGTAGACGTAAAACATAGAAAAGTACTTTAGTAATCAATTAAGCTGGCACAATAAATATGTCCAGAAGGCGTCACATCTGTTCCCTATTCTGTCAAAGATATGGGCTCCTTAATTCAATGAAAAATGCACGACAAACACGATGCAAAACCCCCTTTTAATTGCATTAAAAGCAGAGTGTTTATATAGGTCTAATGTAAAATGGAAAGAGAAAACAGTGTTTTGTGAGTGAGAGAGAGAAAGAGAGAGAAACAAAACCCTTTGCATTTGAAAATAATTTCTTATGGCATTGGCAATACTATAGCAAATTACTGTACTGTAAGAACAATCATGTTTGGAGAACACAAACTTGGAGAGAATGTTAATCCTACTTAAGAAATAATTACCAACTCAGATAACAATTGAAATGAAACAAATGCACTTTCAATTGAAACCATTATCCATTCTAATAATGCCAAAAAACAAAGAAATAATCAGTTTCTTTTCCTTTTTATGTTACAAATATACTCTCAAATACATTTCAGATAAATCAGTCTACCACGATCACATAATTGTTAATATTGTCATTATCGAACATTTCACATATTTGGTAAATGGCCTAAAAATCAAATGCACATGCATGTTTGTATAACATCTTATGAATTTATGTAGAACAATTTGTTAAGGGGGGGGGCAAACTCTTCTCTGCTATGGTGGGTCAAGGGGGCTTTTACCAACATTGCCAAATTTAAAAAAACCTGGATATCCTTAGACTTGTTTAAATCAGCAATTCATGATATTTGCACTACTAGCTACTGCGTATATGCAGAATAATTTTTGCTTCAAAAAGCGTTTAGTTCTTATTCAATTCTTGATAGCAATAGAAGATCATATAGAACATTTTGAAAGTAATCCATGAAACCATTTTCAAATGAAAAATAATTCCACTTTATAAAAATGCATTAGTTAACATTGAAAGTGGGACGACTCCATTTCCAGTGTTCACAAATGCATTTTTGTCTAGAAGAATTATTTGTTTTTAAATTTGAAAATGGTTTTATGGATTACTTTAAAATTTTTTACATTTTTACATTTTACATTGTTTTCCATTGCTTTCAAGAACTTTTTCTCAATAAAAAATGTTTTTGTCATATTTTCAAAATTAAAAAAGAGTACTAAAAATCCCTTGATGTCATCAAAAAAATCTTGATCCCTAGACATGTTGGAAAATCCCTAGATCTAGAGATAAATCCCTAGGGTTGGCAACACTGCTTTTTTCCTTCCTGTACTTATCATAAACTATGACAACAGTTCTACAAGAACTATCCTTTTGCTTGTGATATACTCTTAACTGTAAAGGTTTATCTGTTGATGGTTTGCTTTTCAAAGAAATTTTAGAAATTTCTTCTCGGTAGGGGTCAAAACACACACCAGCTTACTCAGAAATTTCCAGATAAACGGATTCAGTTGTTTGGAACTGCAAATTAAACTTTAGAGTCGGTCTTGACAATGCTGCTGCTATTGAACTTTTGTCAAACACTTCTCTCGGTTAGGCTTTTGATTCTATATACAGGCAGAGCTTCCTCTGATTGATGCCAGGTCTGAAATCAGACTGACTTTTTGCTTTAAGTTTCCCAACAGGAAACCTATTCCCTCTGTTGGATAAGACTGATTATAAAGTTTGTAAATAAATAAGTAAAACTTTAATAACATTCCAGTTAAACTGACTAAATGAAAACTTGGAAAGCTCTAAACTAGATAGATTCCAGCAATTTGAATCTCAAAGGCATAAGAAAGTAAAGCATGCCAATACAATGCAAGCAAGCAGGTGTGTGTATGTACATGCATCAATGCAAAACATAAACCTAACAGCAAAATAGCATAAATTTCAACACTTACTCTTGATATTTAAGCTGTTGGCCTTTTAGTTATGGTTACCTGGGTTAGTTTATGTTCCATCCCAATTAAAAATTCACCTCAAAAAACCTCACAAAACATTGTTAATTTTTGGTCTCAAGTAATTTTTAAATATGTACTCAGAAGAAGTAATATTAATTACTTTTATGATTTGACAAAAAAGTGCTGTCTAACCTTTCTTATTAGTATTCACGTTGTATGACTATGCAGATAGTTTGAGACTGAATTTTCCATGTACACAATTTTGATTGTTTTTAATGAGATCTCTCCTCATTCTAGCATTTTCTAGTTGTTTCCATTTAGCCATGCATTTTTATTATTAATATCTGTAATAGTTGACGTTTAAGTTATCTTTTTGTTTTCCCAATATGGTTCTCATTGTTTTATTATCATAGATGAAAAGTCAAAGCAAACATTGTTTATTGAAGTTGTCGCAAATTATTAGCATGTTGTATATATTTCGCATTGCAGAGTCCATTCAGTCATCCAGCTCATAGCAGCCTTAACTTAAAATGTTTATAACATTGACTATTACACTCGTGGCAATTTCACGTACAGCTATGCAAGTATCATTGCAGATGAAGAATTGGAATTAATTGGACATTTTATGAAGGGCTGCCACTAGTCGTGTGGCCTTTAGAGACAAAATATTCGATACAAACTCATAATGAGAATTGTTGTTCCAAAAAGATTTTTCTCGGTAAATTGAACATGTAATGAAGCAGAAGTTAGGGATCTTAAACAGCTGTTTGAATTGTTGACCATTGTTCAGGCGGTTGAATTCTTCACATTTTAATAATCTACATTCTTTGTTGTTTCAAGTGGCATTTTAATAAGCTTGAACACCATGTAGAAAATCAGTGGGGGGTGGGGAAAAAAGGTATTCCCGCACATCAATGCTTATTTTCATTATACACAGTATATATTTACTAAGAAAATAATTTCTATAAGCTTGGCTGGTCAAAATATGTGTGCATGCAAGGAATGGATAATGGCTATAGGCAACTATTCATTTCTAGAATATGGTTAATCCTATTGCTCTATGTATAATATTATTAAGCAAATTAATATTGTAATTATTAAAATTCAAAAAATATATTATTTACTGTACTGTTTTCAATCCTTTACAGTTTATTTGATATGAAATGCAAAAACAAATTTGTTCTGGATGAAACTGAAACTGTGTTTATGAATGATTTTATAAATGATTATATAATATATAAATGATATTATAAATATATTATAAATGATTTTATAAATGATAGGTGACTATGGTCATTTGACAGTTATAAATGCATTGTTAAAATGAGAATAATAAATTTCAAAATTTGTTGATGTTTTTTTTTTCAACCAGCATGCTGATATTGATGGTTCTACTATCCATGGTTTGTGTGATGCATGGAAACCTGGTACCAGTACATACTGACATATTGGTTCTTGGTTATAACCCATAAAAAATTTTAATTTTTGAGTTTTAAATTGCATTTTAAGCAAAAATTATTTATTTGAAAATTTCTATTTCCTACAGGAATTAATATGGGTTTCACTACACTATGCATTTTCAAATATGTGTAACATTGTCCAACACTTTCCTGACTTTTACTGTTAAAAATAATATACTCATTTTGGAGCTATATACCATCGTTTTATGTGTGAAACTTTGTGAAACACAATGCAAATGTGTAACCTTTTGCAGATCATTTTGTTCATGAAACACACAGAATGTGTAAATCCTTGTGATCTTGAACCTAAAATCCAGACTTTTCTGCATATACTTGAACACGCGATGTGTGTGAATACTTCATGGTACATAAAGATTTGATACTTCTTATGCTTTAAATAACGTAATTATTAATTAAAGCACAATGGGTGTTAATTTCAATCATTTAAATTGTGATTTGCTGTCTTGGTGAATTCTATACCATTTTGATATTTACACATTTAGTGGGGATTGATTAAACATAATAAGAGGCAAAATATTTTAAGCATAAAACTGGTGTCTGCAGATTACCCCACTTTAGTAAAAAAAATAACACGTATGGGTTTACTAATTATTTTTTATGGTGTTGGAACTAAAATTTGTTTGCACTATTCTAAAGTAAAAACTGTTATAAAAGATCACTAACTATATACTATGACCATACATGTATACTATTGATAATAATAATAATGAAATTTGCTATTGATTGAAAGGCACTCACAATTTATTTTTGTTTATAGTATGCTTTCTTTTTTAGCCTTTGAAATTTTAAAAATTTAATGTTTAGCAGATTATTTTTGAAATATATGCTGTAAATATGTATTTCACTAGATGTTATACCGGAAATTCAACTATTTTTTACATTAGAAAGAACGATATGGTCCCATGCTAATACTTTGTATAATATCTCAATTGTAGTAATTGTTGGAATATAAATTAAAAGTTTTAATTTCTAAAGTTGTATAGTAGAAATTGCCATAACCAAGATTTAAGAATTTCCTGTTCTTGCATACATATATATACTCATACTGAAAGTGTAGATCCCATTTATTTTTATAAAGACTTAGCTTAAGCATAATGTTTGTTATGATGATCTTGGGAAATTTCTATTCATCTCAAAATTTGTATTAATAAAACTAAATTATGCACTAGATAGCAGTAAAAGCAGTACTAATATGCAAATAGGAATAATATCTAATACACATAGAAAATGTTGAAACTTTGAATAATCTAGAAGTGAAGTTCCATAAAAGTTATATTTTTGAGTAGGCACAATTTAATTTTCGGATGTATAATGTATACCATTGGAATATGTATAATTAATTATTAGCGGAAAAGTTCAAATAAGCCCCTGGATTATCATAAACCGTTATCATTGTTGTAATTTTCATTTTAATTTCACAGCAGGTAATCAATTTTAAGAATGCTTTTCATGAATTTACGTTATACCATAATTAAAAATATTGATCTTATTAAAATGTGCACTAAATAACAAAAGCACTTTTGAATCAAAATTGAAAATGGTCAGTTTTCTTCCTAATCCGAGTCTTGATCTGAGTTATGCAGTTAAAATTCATATTTTTAGGAAAAATATAGCATAGTATGCAACATATCAAAAGTTAGCCTGTTGAATGCTAATTTGAATGCAAGGAATAAATGTAATCAATTAGAATTTACTACGTTAATATTTCGGGTTAGTTTCCTTAATTTTTGTATAGAATATAATCCAATTAATTTTTCATAGAAACATTAATACATTTTTAGTATCAAGCATGCCTGTTAAGGGGAGAAAATGTGTTCCAAGGCCAATTAGAGCTTGTTAAATATCTTGAGAATATGGTTATATCCATGCGGTCGTATACTTGATTCAAACGAAAAATACTCCTTAATTGTTAAAAATTGCCATACATGCCTGTATAATTTTGTTGTTTTTTTTCCTACCAAGGTTTGTAAAGTTTTACTTTTATTTACTTTATAACAAAACACTCACTGTTTTACCTTAATTGTGATCCAGAAGGGAAATGGCTTTGTATGCGCAACTTTTAATTATACATTGTGCTAAGGAAAAGAGAAAAATAATGTAAATGCTCTAATGAAATCCACTACAGGCATTTACTGCAAGGTTGAAACCTTGCCTCAATATTTATATAGATAGATTCTCATTTTATATGGGTTTTTTTTAGTTTTTTTTTTCAAAATCTCGTCTTTTTCTTGCTAGTGGTTAACTTTTCTGACCAGTTACAGCACCCTAAAGCACCCTCATGGTGACTACTAACCTGGAAAACATGGAAAACCTAGAAATCTCAGGGAATTTTATATTCATTTTGGAAATCTCAGGGAATTTTGAATTGAAACCTGGAATTTTTTCATATCTTTTTTATTTTGTATTTTTTTAACATTATCCTGAAATAATATTAGCACACAAAAATGATTTCAATAATTGGCTGCTGCAAAAATAAAAAAAATGATATCTTGGCTCTTTAATGGAAAGCAAATGATTAGCTTTAAAATTTGTGCATTTCATTTTTTTCATTGCTGCACCATCCAAAATAAATGTTTTTGAACCTGGAAAAATGTGGAAATGACCCTGGAAAACCTGGAAAACTCATTTACAGAAATTTGTAGTCACCATGACCCTTAATTTTAGCGGAACCGAACCAAGTTAATATTATAAATTGGGCCTACACTGCAGGATTTTTTGGACAAAATCATAAAATCTTTATTTTTAGAATTTAAATTATAGATGGAGAATTTCGCGCCAAAATTAGTGAGTAATAGTTATCTAGAATTGTAAAAGCCAAATGCTTTTTAACATTATTTCCACATTGTTGATTTCGTAATTATGAAAACCACTTTTTAAGCTCATTTTTTTGGTCCAGTCATTTGGAAATTAACTTTTTCTGAGATTTTATTTTAAAAGCTGTAGTGCATGAATGATTTTAAGCACATTTATCTAAAAAAGCAGTGCTGTTTTTATAACTAAATATGCTCATGCATGCCTATTCTTATGCTTTTCCTACTGCTTAACGACATGTGTGCATGCATGAGATGTACATATATGTTTTTATGATTTCTTGGTCCATTAAATACTTTAGTTTAATGCTCATATTCCCGTCATGCCAGGTGCGATGTAAGGTATACACTGTTCCAAAATACGTGTGAAATTGTTCATTTTAATTCTTGCACTCGAATTTCAGCTTTTGATACTTTTATTTAAAATAAGATAACTGCTGTACCTATTAATTTTGCTCGAAAAGATTTGAATGTATACAAACAAAATGTAATAGAATTTTCTAAAAAGAACAAGGTTTATTTCTTGTATTTTTCTTGTACCCAAAAATTAACACATCATGGAGTCATGAAATGCAATATGCATGTGTATATCTATAAAAGTGTCGGAAGTAAGAAAAACAAAGCAATAAGAATAAAACGAAATGAAAGTTCGCTCTGGCGTCAAATAATACTGTTTTTATGCTGAAAGATTTACATCCATGGATGAAAATGATTTTGTTCTATCAAAGTTCTACGATTCCGGCGCTATGTAGTTTATTTCTGAACAGAACGTAGTTAATTGTGCCCTTGACGTGCGCCATCATGCCAGTCTGCATTGGCTTGATTTATGTAAGCCACAAAGTTTTTGTAATAGGACGCCATTAGGAGCATATAAATAGACTTTTCCCTTTTACTGGATGTTTCTTATAGTCTCTTTTGGTGGACTTCAATCAGCATTTCTTGCCAAATGGTCAAGTTTCACTTTTTATCTTTTTTATGTCCTTAAACACTTGGAAAGTTTTTGTTGTTATGGTAAGTGATTCTGTATAGGCCTACTCCATGAAACACTTGATTATTATAACATTTGTTTATGTCCATTTTGATCGCAACAGAGCTTTTTGGGAAGACAAGAATGGATTTTCTGTTTGTTTGTTTTTTTTCCTTTGTAAACAGTTTCTTTGTATGCTTAATTTGATAAGATCATTTCTTTAGTTTTATTAATGTTCACAGGAGTGATAATGAAAATAATTTGTAAGTGTAAATTAAATTATTAATGGATTTATTGCTCAGTCAGAAATTATTTGTCAAGACTGCCATTTGATTTTTTTTGGTAAAATACATTAAACTTTGTGATTGCATCTGCCCACAAAAACAAAATGCATGTCTGCATGCCAGAATGGAATTCTAAATGTTCTATAACTTTTTGACATTTGAAATATTCTTCTGTTGAATGTATATTTAAGTTGCTGGTCTTTGGCACTCTTATATAAATGAATAAATGTAGATGGCAGTATAGTCAAACAATGTCAAGGCGCATAAAATTTTACAATAAGTTGGTTAAATTTCTCCTGCAATTGGTTGAAATTCTTAAATATCCACCTGAGTAGTGTAAACATACTTTGACATTGTCAATAGTACATAAATATATATAAAGATGATCTCCTCTTAGAGTGGCTCATTTATATATTAGGGTGTGAACTTTAGATAGCCTATTTGAATATACTTGTTTCTGTCTCCAGATATTTACATAAAGCATTGTTCTATCTGACAAATCAATAATAAATTTGGGAAAGATAGGAAAAGTTACTCATTTTGACCACTGTTGACCCAATGTTGGGTATTTGGTACCCAAATTTGGGTATAGGTTTGAGGTGGACTCTTATAAAGTATACATTACCTTTAAGGGAATCAAAATGTGACGGTGCATCCCCAAGAGCAAGTTTCTATCTTAAAAGTTAAGCTCATAATGTTAAAATAACTAATTTTTATGCAAGAAATCTTCTTTTTTTTTTCCTTTAAATACATTTTTTATGGCA
>JAQIXP010002161.1:0-15853 GCA_034700285.1 Proteroiulus fuscus | reverse complement strand
CAGCCTAACTCGTCATTGGCAATTGAAATGCATTGCTAGCAGACAAGAAACCGCTAACAAAAATGGCGACCAAACCGGCTTCACTTTTGTCACGTGACTGTATCTCCTTGACTTTGGCTAAGTAAGTTACGCCCTCTTGCGGTGCTACTTGTACTTTACATGATCCATGTCCACGGGGGAAAACATAAATTAATAAAAATAAATATAAATTTTACTATAACAAGTTTAAATTAAAAACTATGATAACAAAAATAATGCATGCATTAATTTTGTTCCATATTGCTCATGATAGCGAGCTTTAATTAAAACAGAAAACTTCCAATTTCCAAATATGAATGACCCAATTAGCTATTTATATTTTCCTATAGTTCAGCCATTATTTTCACTTCCAAATGTTTTTACAAAATCATCAGCTGTTAGACACCATTATATATTAATTTAATTCATAACGATAGTATGCATGCACTATACAAGTAACAGTTTGTTTGCTAATATGTCAAATGTATTTGTTAAATGGATATTGATGAATATTATTAATGAAAGGCACGAATTAAAATATTAAATATTTTTGGAAGTCGATAAATAGTGATGTATTTTGATAAACCCAGACCATTAATCAAATAATAGCTTGCAATTACCTATATGCATATTGAATTCTTAAAGCATAAGAAAGTGTGTTCCTATATGGAAAACTTTCATTATGTAACCGGCCTACTATTTTGCCCACCAAGAATGGTTTATTTGCTATGACAATCCCTTTCTAGATTATAGTGGAAATGTACAATATTATTTTCTTAGAGCATTTCATATTTACAATAAAATTGTTGTGATTGCAATGTCCTAAGATAATGTCACATTTCCCCTAAAATTTAGCAAATGGAGATGATCCATTTTTAGCATGAGAAGCAATATATTCCCCTAAATCATTGTTTACTAAATGTTTGTATTTTCAAAACTTAACACAACTCACTAAAATTTACTACGCAAACATAAAACATATTATAACCATTCATAAATAAAACTTGGAGATATTTGATACAAAATTACAAAACGATTACAAGTTCCTTGACCATAAAAATACCAATTATACTGTATAAGAATATGAACCAAACATTTTTCCAATAAAATCCCCAAGAAAAGTATAGAATACACGTATATTATAGTAATTAACCCATGTAAAAACATCAATTTGTTAATTTTAAAAAAAATCACATTATTTCTTAACAGAAAATAAATATTAACTTTTTCAAAATGCATTTATTATACATATAGCTGCTTTGAAGCCACACTTCATGATTCTGCTTTGTACTGCTTAAAGTGCATGCAAACAAATAACATATCTGTTTCTTATAAAATGCATTAATCATTAAATACTTTTGGTCCTCAACCTGCATAATACATTTCTGGTCCCCACTCAGGTTTTACATTAGCTCCATAAAAAGATCAAATTATCTTATTTTTATGCTAGCAACATTATTACAAACACACTTTCGCACAGCATCCAACCATTTTAATTGAACAAAATATATCAATTGCAAGAAAATGCATTTACCTGCATGGGTCATGATAATGCCAATCAAACACATTTCATCTTTTTATTTTTAAATGCAAAGGTTTGGAAATTAGCTGGTAAAATCGACAAATCCAGAACATTAAATATACTATGGTACTGTATAGTTAGCGCTCAAATTTCAATACCTTCTTCGAATAGTTGATTGCTGGTAGTCCATAATATTTTTAAAAAAAATCATATTTTAAATCTAAATTTTTGGAATAATCAACTACGTACGATCATAGCTACTGTTAAAATGTCTTTAAAAATACATTATCCTAAATGTTAATAGCCAGAAGTTGATGAGATGTGCAGCATTACATGCAGCAAGCTATGGTATATTGCATGAAATAAATTACAACCAAGTCTGTTTTCCTTTTCGGCCACTGCCATTTAACGGCATTTTTAGATCTTCATCCATTATCTAAAAAAAGTAGAAAAAAAAAACATTTTGAGAAAGGAATAAACAGAATTCCTTTGGGGTTATTATATTTTTCCAATTCATTTTTTTAATGACAAAATATAGAATAAATAGTAAATGTACTCGTATATAATTTACTTAAAAAAACTGATGTATTTTTTTTCTGATTTTGGCATTTAAAGTGTCAACAGGCTTCCAATAAGCAATAAAGCTAGCAATCCTATATCTTTCTAAAAGTGTAGTTTTAAAAAATTGCATTGGTTCAAGATAGCAACCCCAAAGGTTACGTTTTCAGAAGGTATACAGAAATATTATTTCCATTTGAGTCAACAAAGGAGCATGCTTACCATTAGAACAATTGGACAGTTTTTCGCATTGTGACGTCACGCTCTCGTACATTATAAAAAAGCCCCAAGTTTTTACATAGTAATTTTATTTTATTAGCAAACATTTATTGAAAGTATTAACATCGAGCAGAGGAGAGAAGAATTATATTTATAAAATAAATATGCCCACCACTTGAAGGAACACTAGTGTGATGTCACAACTGTGAAATCTGCCTGAATCCACAATAAAGTAAATAGTGAAGTAAAATCAGGTATAGGTATAATGCAGCATTCATGAATTAATAAAACCTTACGTGATTTTAATCACATGAAAAATTATAAAAATTCATCCAAATTGGGGCAAATCATAAGTACTTTTTTCTTGCACGGCTGCATTTTACTCCTGCTTTCAAATATATTTTTAATTTTCTCGATCAAATCTTAATTCCTCGTCCTCTGCCCGAAATTTAACTTTACATAATTAAAAATACATTTTCTTTTTAAAATCTGAAATATGAAATTTACGCTACAAAGTTTTCACAGACTCTTATATTAAAAGTATACGGCAGGAATTGGAGACATGCAGAAATTGTCCTCCGATATATATTTACGTCATAAATTAAAAGCATAAATGCAGAAATAAAGTGAAACTTAATTGGTTTAATTGAATAGTTAGAACAATTAACAATCCGGACAAAGTGAATTATTGACCGCTGAAATTAAGATCGTAATTAGATAATACTTGGCATTTGTGAAAAAAAATTATGTAAGATCATCCTTTTCTGTCAAATGAAGGGACTCAAATGGCTGCCGTTTCTCATCCTGCAAACAAAAATGAAACCGACAGAACTTAAATAGGAAGGGGTCACCATTTTCTGTTTCTATACTTCTCGAGTAACAAGAAGAACAACGAAAATTCGTGCCTAAACATTCAGTATAAAAATTTTGGGCACACATACATGTCATGCATAAAGGGGCATAACAGTGACTTTTTTAAAATTGGAATGAAAAATAATTAAAGTTCAAAAATATTTACCTTTGTGCCGGCCATGGAACGTAATTTGCTGAGCAACATTTTGCCCTTGCTTTCTCGAAACTCCACACTGTCAAAGTGGTCTTCTTCATCATCATGAAGAGCACAACTTTCTGCTGGTGGTAAATCCCCATCTTTCGTGCTGGCCGATTGCACTAACTTCATGTAATTATATTCCAATCTAAACATAAAATGTAAAACAATAGTGTAAATAACATGGTACTGCAATGTCCTGTAGAAATTTTTGTTCTAAAAATTAGCATTCTCAAAAATTTCTATAATGTGGGTTCAGGAGTTGTTTGAGAATAGATACATGAATTTCACGAGAATCGCTCAAGTGTGGGATTTGTTCCGGTTCAGATAAAATAATCGGGTGCAGGTCTAGGAATATCTTGAATATGTAGGTTTGGGAATTGCTCGAGTAAGGGAATTGCTCAATAGGGATAACGAAGTGGCTCAGGTATGGGAGACGAAATTGCCTGAGTATGGGAATGGCAAAAAGTATAAAACCGAGAAATTCTTGGGTACAGAAACTTTGGTACTCTTGGTACAGGAGCTGTCCGGAATTTCTATGGATCCAGGAATTCCTTGGGTAAAGGCGAGAGTAAAGATTTCTTAAATGCATGGGTGTGAAGATTACTAGGAAAGGATTCAGGAATTGCTCAGGTATGGACCAAGGAGTTTCCCGGGAAACCGAACAGATTTTGTAGTTGCTCGAATCTGGGAATTGCAAGGGTATGGGTCTAGGAATTGCTTACATACGAATCCAGGAATTGCTTAGGCATGAGAATTGCTCAAGTTCTTGACCGAGAATTGCACAGTCCAAGAATATCTGACATCAGTGAAACATGTTTTCCTTGGATTTCATTTCTACTCACTTGCGATTTTTTTTCCAGAAATAGATAACCAAAACGAGAAGCAGAACTCCTAAGAGAGCAGCAAAGCCAATCACAATTTGGATTTCTTCCGGAATGGTCGAACAACTGCGTTTCTTATTTTCTAATTTCTGAAGTCCTTCGGGTAAAAGGCAATGCTTGGGTGCAATGTAATGGATGGTTTGAACTCCGTGTGAACACTCGCCAGCAACGATCTATTCAATTGACAATACAAATCAAATTTTAACCTTTCCAATTTATATACATGTATAGATATAAACTCAAAACACTGTGACTAAAAAGTATTATTTCACCTCATAATCGTCATGTGTGCAAGTGGGGCAAGCCCACTTGCTAAGCCACATAAAATGAAACGAACATCCATCGCAGGTACCATCGGGGCATGATGGGGGTAATGTTATATTACCATTTCCGTCAGCCGTTGGATCACAGCGCATAGTAATGGTAGTCTTGCGCCCACTAGGGCAAGCTTTTGTTGTCCTAATAAGTAAATAGTGGTGTGAGCTTTAGAAAAGCATGTTTGCTAGTATAATTTCTCATTTCTTACAATCAAAAGTGATAAAATGCATTTATTAACATGCATAGTAAACTATGCCAACTTAGTGTATGTAAATATACTAAACTAATAAAAGGAAATGTTACTATTTTAACCCGCTTGATAAACTAATTAAGAAGACATGCAGATGTAATAACATATTTCTTACGTTGGAGAGGAGTAGAAAAAATGCACATCAGGATAATGGGATCCTAAATGATACAAGGATCATAAAACCAATATTTAAAAAAAATGAAAAAACCAAATATGCAAAAAATATAGTCTGTTAACTACAGTTTAGAATGAACAGAAGCTTATTAAACCATATTTGTGAATGGCATAATTAATCAAGCATTAATCGAAAAATGAAGATTTAACTAGTAAATAAAAATTGGATAATAGCGAGTCAAATTTACTCTAATATAATTTTTTTAATGGGAGTATAGTATGTTGTACATAATCGTCCAATTATTAATTTATTCAACTTACTAGCATGTAAAAATTCTTTGATGACACTAATGCCAGATAAAGAAGATTCAGTTGTAACACCAATTAAATGATCTCCAAGACTAAAAATAGCATTTAAAAACAAATTGAAACAAGTCATATGCAATGGCTATTGTATGGTGGTACCCTTACAAAAAATTATAAATATTTTTTTTAATATTAACTTCTAAACCCAAAAATTTTGATTTTCAAAATATGGATTTCTGAAAAATTCAGATCAGAGGAATCTCTTTTAAATTAATAACAGTAATTTGCCTCATGATATTGGGTTTTGGTAAATCACACCGTAATCTGAGTTTCGGTCTAAAAAAATCATGATTCCTAAAATCACGATTCCATGAAAATTTCGATTTCAGTTTCAGAAATAAGAATTTCTATGTCAGACAGTTACAAATCTAGCCTTTTTTATTCAAATAATCTAGATTGTTATTTTATAAGGAAAGATAATACATTTGTCAAAATTGAAATTAACCTTATAGATTGGGCAGCTAAGTTCCCTTGTCCTTCATTTTCTTTTATAGGAATTATAGTTGAGCGACAAACTATCGAACGAGAAATCTCCGTGTCCTTATCAAGACCCTGTTATAATAAAGAGTTACAAAAACAAATATTTAGGGATATGCCCAAGCAAGTTATATGCAGGCATAAAATAAAAAGACTTAAAAATGCCATGCACTCTTACATGAGAAGTAATATTGTTGACGCAGATGGTATGCCCTTGATCTTTCTTACCGCAAAGGCTAATATTAAAATGATGGAAATACTCTGTTCCACTCGAGGTAAACAAGCGGCTTCCACGTACTTGGTGGAACCTTAAAACATAGCAAAATGCAACATGAGTGCAATAACTTCAGAGCAATATTCTTAAACTGAAGACCAAATTCCTACCCTGATAATTTTCTGAGGTCGTACTCGTGTCCATTCGTAGCACGGACAAGGCAGTCACTGTAGCACGCACGACCATTTTCGCTTTGCAGTCCAGGTCCACATTTTTTACATGATTCGTTACCATACGGGAAAGGTTCCGAAACGAATGTATCTGGCGGGCAGCTTTTACACAGCGTAGTGTTATTATCCACGTAATGACCAGGAGGGCATGGGATACACCTGCAATATTTATAATAGTGGAAAATTACATGTATGTTTTTGAAACAACCTCCTTGTAACCAAAAGTTATGCTACAGGTTATTTTTAAGTAAAGACAAATAATAGTTGAGAAGGGTATGGTAACTAATATTTTCATCAGTCTTATCATAATTCAAAAATCATATGCTTTTTCTAAAGTACACGGATGGCACCATTTTCCCATATTTTATACAAATTGACTGGTACCATCTACTTAGTGCCTTTATAAATTAAACCTTAGAAAGTATTCATGTATAGTCTCCTTTTTTCTCTTTGAAGTAGATGATTGTTAAAATTCCTTAGATTGCCTATAAACTTGAATGGTACTTCAATTTAATCAGTTATTGGCACCACACATTATCATTAAAAAAATGGACACTTCCTTTAAAAAGCATTTTTCCTCAAATCATGCTCTTTCAAAAGACATAGTCTTGAATGGTAAGCCAAATTAAATTTCAATTTCTATGCCCTTACTAATTAAAAAATAAATAAAAAAATAATTTGTAAAAATCACGTTTTATTCTAAACAATTTTGTTTGAGAAAACTATTGATAAGGTAAAAAATTTAAATATTGCAAGATTCACATCAAATAATGTAATTACCCATCTTTTTTGAATCCCCGTGGACAGGGCAAACACTCCGAAGCACCGCCATCAATTGTATTTGTCACATTAATAGTGAATATTTTGGCTCTGTCATTATCGGTGTCAAGTCCACCTTCTCCTTCAATACCAAATGTGCTTGAATAATCATTCCCATTGTGTTTCCAAAATACCCATGTAAATACATATGTGTCATTCTTGGTAACCACATAGGTATAGTGCTGCTTCCCTTTAGTTTGGGTGCTGTTCCAACTTTGAATAATTGAAGTGCCTCTTGTATTACTCTCCTTAAAGAAGATTGGGAAAAATAATCTTGTCAATATTTTTTTCAGCAAGAATTTTTTTCTCGGAAAGAATGTCTGTGGACTTACTTGCATGAAAAGCAGTTCACAATCGGCAACACACAATAACTGAAAAACGAAGCTAATTCGGCCTACTTCAATTGGTTGTCCATTAACGATACCTTCTTCAGTTCTGAATCCCGGTACCCGTAAACCTAGCGCTACATAAGCGTCTTCCGTATGTCCCACTCCACTGTGAATGTGATCCTGGTCTACTCGCCATCCTTGACTAGTACGACAGCCCCCTGTAAAATATGTAAACCTTACTATAGTATCACTGCACCAAATTCACTAACATGTAGCTATACAGGAAGAACATAGTCTTTCCCCAATTAAGAAAATCATAACGTATAAACTTTGCTAGGTAGATCAAAACGTGAAGTTTGTGACAGTAAATAGAATAATTTTTAGCTTTCTGTACTACAATAGTACACTTTAACATATGCTCCGCTTTTCATAATTTCAGAAACAGTGTGTAAAGCATTCATTTTCAATAGATCAGTAACTGCTGATGAATTAAGTTTGTTCTACTAAACCCACATAAAAGATGTCAAAAAAGTAAAATGTCCAGGGAACGTGTGGCCATGGTGTTGGACCTTCCCTTCCCATCAGTTGCGCAGAACCGTAACTAGAGAATTTGTTTATGATACTACGGAACACTCAGGAAAAGAATATGTTCACCCTGTACAAGTGTACATACATTCTTCATAACATTAGGCGAAGGACAGAGCTTATGTAAGCTTAATACAAAACGAAAAACCATCACAATAGAAACTTACCACTAATACTCATGCACGACGCCTCCAATCCAGGGGGAAGTTCATTCCACCATACAAACTGATATCCATAATTTGGTGCCGCGGATACAGGGCATGGACGGCATCCTTCAAATACAAAAACCAAAGTGGGTGATATTATATACGCAGTTGCTAAAAAAAATATATTAATGCAAAAATGTAACAATTTAATTCAAAACATCAAAAAAATTACCATGTATTCCATCAGAGAACTCGTTCTGAGGGCAAAAATTACAACCAGATGAGTTGCTATAATGCATGCCAGGGTTGCAAGGAGGGCAGCTACTTTTCTTTTGTGAGCTGTAAGGTAAAGTTGCTGCCCCGGGAATTTCGTCATTACAAATCTTTGGTTCAATCCATTTATACGAAATTTGAGTCTGGATAAAATTTAATGTGAATCAGTTGCAACTAAATGATAGAAAAAGAATGTATCACTCAATGTGTGTAACATTGCTATTCAGTACCTGTTTGTGACTGTCGCAAGGGGAATGAAGAAGGTAATAATCATTTTCATTGCAGGATAACTTTGGAAGACATTTTGAAGCCCCTCTTCCTAAAATAAGTTTAGTTGCTTGTATATACTCAGAAATGAAGTGTTATAATTATAATAAGACATAACTAGAGAACGTGCTCTAATCACAAATGTTGTTGCAAGTTACCAGAATACTGGTCTTGTTCACAATCGAGACATTCTTTAGCTCCCCTATTAGAGTAAGTATTGAGAGGACAGTCTTCACATTCGATGGCTCCTTCCCCGCTGAAGGTTCCATTCTTACAAGGAACACATTCAGAAGTAAACGCCAAGCCTTAAAAAGCAGTATTAAAAGCTACAGTAACAACTAGTATTCATAATTGAATGGATTGCTATAATAATTTTTACCGCGGATTTCTATGTCTTTAATAAGTACAGATTTTGAGTGGCGATTCCCATCAGAATTAACACCGATAGTTTTCCATTTCAGAATATTCAATCCAACTTTCAGAGGTACGGAAAGGGTGCGCCATTGTCCTTGCTCGGTAATGGGTGGCCATCTATTCTGTTCTGCTTCCTCAACCGATTGGCACATTTCATTTTGGGCCTATTTGTAAATAATTAAACAACATGCAATTTGGGCCAATTATATTGATTGGGATTAAGATTGGTTAAAATGAAAAGTAAGCACGATAAGGTGCAGGTCTAGCTGTTAATTCGTTTTTAACATCTGGAATTATTTTCAAAGATCACATTCAATAAGATTTTCACCTTAAGTCTATAATATTTAATTAATTAAATAGTAATAGAAATGCATAGGTGAATCCTGTCCTTTGTAATTTTATATAATAGACTAAATTTAAATTATAATTTTATATACTGACAAAATTTAATTTAAAATTTTAGAGAAGGGTTTGAAACAAGGAAGTTTGGAACCATATTTTTAAATTACAAGGGTTATAATTTCGTTTTTATACTAATTACTGCTCCATTTGACATTATGCTCAGAACATGTATGTTCAAATGTATATTACTTACTTGAAATTGGAAAATAACACTGTCTTCCACATATTGATACGTGTAAATAAGTTGGCCAGGTTTAACTAATTTGGCTGTATAAACTAAAATGCTCGTACAAGGTGAAACTTCGGAAGCAATAACATCGCCGGATGGTTGCCAACCAAATCTAAAAGGAACATGAATTAACTTATTCAAGACCAAATAGAAAATATTCCACTTCCAAAAAAGCATCTCTTACTTGGAGCAATCAACTTGTAGGGAATGGTCTCCCCGTGAATTTGGGAAAAAGGCACGAAAACTCGACTGGAAATTATCAACGATAACGTGAAAACCATTTGGAAGCGACTTCCATGAATCATAAATTACTCCACCTCCCAATGAAAAAGTGCCCGGAGGGCACTTCTGGCATTCTAAACTTGCAACATTGAAATAATCCCCAGGATCACATGTTGTGTCTAATGATAACAGAAAAACATAATGATATTATTCCCAATGCCTTACAAGTAACTGCAATCCAATTTCACTTGAAATTGTTCAAAATAAAATGTATACAATCAACGCACAAGCCAAAAGCATGACTCTTAATTTAAGTACTACTCAAAAAAACTTGCAGAAAACCTGCAGAAATTTGAGCAGTATTTCTGATGTTAAAAGTGAAAGTAACACTGTCACATTATAAAGCGTAAACTGCAGAAACTGAGGAAAAACTGCAGATTTACAGCAAAAATACTGCAGTTTACCAACAGTTTTTTCTGGAGTTAGTGTTTTAAAACAAGAATGATTCCCTGCATTTATAACATTGGCAATTCTGCAGTTTTCTTTGGAAGTTTTTTTTTGCAGGGTAAACCAAAGGTTTTGCAATTTTAATAAAATATTGTGTAAGTTTTCAAAATAGCCAGGGTGAAATGACAAAGGCTGAACTAAAATAATAACTTACTGCAATCATATACACGGATGGGAGCATTTGGTGCTCCACCTGTGCAAATTCCAGGCGTAGGAACCGAAACTCTCCATCGTCCCCCATTGTCATCACAGTTTGTAAATTCATAATGAAAGTCTTTCTAAATTAAATAAGAAGTTTCATTAATTAGCAATGAAGTATATCCCGATTAAAAGTTTAATTAATCAATGAACAAAAAATTATGAGAAATGAATTTCTGAATGTGTTGCTATATTGCATGAAATACTAATATTATCAACAAAGTGGCTTATAAATCAAAATCAATCACTTTGCTTTTATTTTGCACTATCATATTTAAAACATAACAATGCTAATTAATGCAGAAAGTAACAACATGATCCCTGTTCAAACTGTTTACTTCTAATTTGAAATTAATAATTTTCACAAACTATTTTAATAACTTTATTTTGGCTCTACTACTAAGCCCTAATTATTCGTTATTCGAGATTTTTACATTGTAGGCTAACGTTGATCAATATATGAATAGGCCTATAGCATTACTATTTTATTGAGTAAAAAAAATTTGAAATCCAATTATCTTTACCTAAAATTTGCGCTTTTCAATAGCTCGTAAACAACCTTACATTACCCGGCTGAAAAGAGCGGAAATGCAATTTCCGTCTTTAATTGCAAAGTTCAATAGCAAACCAGCGCAATCGATAGCTTCGAGAAATAGAGGCATAATAAATAAGAGATCGAGAAGGTTGAGGATCTAATTTTACTTCCAATTCTAATTTCTTTTGCACAGCTTCTCCTAGCATTAAAATAAACTGCATTTTTAGTGTTCACAGGGAACCCTATTTTACATTTAATTATGGCCAAAACAACATAGCTTGGCACCAGATGTTCATAGGCATAATAGGATATTCTTCTTTATGACAATATTTATCAACAAGCACATATGGGTTATTGGCCAATAAATAAACACCTATTTTTATACTTTATTTGAGTGTGAATCATTCCTGACCCTATGATGTAGTGAATAATAATAAGTCCAATTTAAAGAACTGTAGTCTGGTAAGCCAATAAGTATGCAGTGACGTACAATAAGTAGCTAGGAAATTTTAAAAATAGCATTTTCCAATAAATTTATAGCAATGTGTTTCATCACTACATGCTTATCTATTCCGAATCTATACCTTCCAACGAATGATTTTTATCGATTTAGATTAGTCTAAGATCATAAAACAGAACGAAAACAACTAAAGGCTAGTTATTGGATATCTGATCAGATATTTACTTTGCAGTTATAATATTGGCTGGCTTTCCACTGACAAAAAACCTTAAGAAAACTGAGATTTCCGTTTGATAATAAAAGGTTATTAGAAGTAAATTACTTAAAGAGGAAACAAGAAGGAGAAATACAAGGGAGAATACAAAAGATTAATGCATATGATATAATGCATGAATGATCATGTATGCCATGTTGCCTAGGAGATTGGCTTTGCCTAGTGGAAACTGTCCAAGGTGGGAAAACAGCCTTCCTATATGTATTATATAAAAATGACTTTAAATGTCATTAACTACAAAATACCAAAAATTCAATACAAATGAATGGATAATTGCAAAATGGATTTATTTAAAGTAGGCTGCATGCAGCGAAGGTAATTTATTAATGCAAATCTATTGGCTTTCTAAGAATATGAATACATTGTATATTTGAAAGGTTTGGATTTAAATTAATTTGTGTTTATATTGAGAATCAATTCAAGTCAGACCCAAAAACAATGTCATTATCTCACAATTAACTCACCAGTATTTCAGTATTATCAGAATCTTGAATTTCTAAATATATATATATATATATATACCGGTTTTTGGTAAAATTTACATTCATTTTAATCCAGTAGATCTACTTCGACTTTTACAAAAAATGAATGTCTTCTCCTTGCCCAACAAATGAGATTTTATGCTATAGTCATGAGATTCACCCTTAGACCTTTCAATAATATTAATTCATAAATATCCAATATAAACTAAGCAAACAATTGAACAAAACATCAACTATATAATAATTGAAGCTAAGTTTATAGTACAAATCAGAATATTTTGTACGTGTACAGTTTGAAACAACCATTCAAACAATTTATGCATGTAAATATTAATTTATATATTATTTAATTTCGAAATTGTTTTCTGCTCATTCCAGAAATTCCTATAGCATAACACAATTGTCCATTTTTCAAACGTTTTCAATAACAAATTTGTGAATCTAAATTTGTATTCCAATATGCAACTAAAAGGCGTTTTCGCTCTTACTTTATCAACCATGAGTCCACTTTAACATAATTAATTATGACTCCATAATGCCAATTTAATGAAAGTGTAATGCCGAGGTGTGAGCATATTCATGGAAAGCTATCAAAAAAAAGTGCTGACGCAGTCAAAACACTCTTGAAACGTTGCGCAGGGCGAGAAAATTAATGCATTTATATTCAAAATTGGGATGAAAAGCAAACATTCTTACTGGTTGGCAGGTGGGTAAGTCATCTGCATTGATGAGAGCACAGCAGCTTAGCCATAACCACAACAGAAACAGAAAAGTTAGGTCCCAAAATTGGTGCCTCGACATTTTCCAACGTTGGGAAAATCTAATCAAGTCTGAGAAGGGCAACTGCAAATCCATTGGGATTCCCAAATAGCCAGCATGGAAATTAAGGTACAGGAAGGTAGCCTATCCCACACAAGATATTACATACGGCACAATATTACGAGGTCCGCAGTACGCAGATTACGTCCAAACCAGTTGTGTTTTACTCGCAGCACAGCATCATGGAGATTGATCAGCACGATTCCTATCGAAAGTCACGTTCACGTCGAATATCGTGGAAAAACAGGAAGAATGGAAAAGACCATTGGGTTGTCATAGCAACACATGTATATACAGCTGAAGCCACACACACCAGCCATGTGTTCAAATGATTGCTTTTAATATGCTTCATGTAAAATGTTTTACGGCAAATGCAATTCTCAGTCACATCTGTGGAAGCTACAACATATGATTTGAATAATTAAAACTGCAATTGCAAACATCGGTAGACCTGCTAAACTCCTAAACTCAGGTAATGATAGAATTCGGTTTAAAAAAAAATCAGAAAGATAACCATAGAAGAAAACAGTAGAATAGTCTTGTCGCAGGGATGTGACAGGGGTAGGCTATACCTATTTATTTCATCATCACAAATTTCTTATTATTTTTCATATTATTCACATTGACTTATAGCTTGCCATCAGTATAATGAGTGTATTGTATTAACTATTACCCGGTATACTGAATTAGCATCAATAAACCATAACATATAGCAACTATGCAGATTCGTTTTGGGCTTCATCTGCTAATTTCTTAATAGAAGTAATTTTATGCTTCCATTTTTATTTAATATCTTTAGGTTTCTTAGAGTTCATCAAATATGAAAAAAGTTTCTGCAGTAATTATTCTCCAAATAAGGTGCCGAATTTCTGCAGAAACATTTGCATTAATGTTCTGCAGAAAATTGAGCTATTTCACCATTTCTGAAAAATCAGATTAATTTGCTTACATTTATGCAATATACAAATTTAAAATTTGCAAGTTGAAATTTGTCAGTTTAATTCTAAAAATCATTTTCTGCATAAATCGGAAGCAGTACCCTATTTATTTTTTATGTGAGGCAATTATTTTGCAACTGAACTGCTTTTTGCATTCATAAAATTTTGTCAGATCCTCAAAAATATAAGGATATTTAACACATCACCATATTGAAAATAATTTGTTCAAGTTCCGATCGCAAAGATGAAAACAGGAGTATAAATACAAAATAAAATTTGGTTTATTCATTAATTTTGTAATGAAATTATATGGTTCCCTACTTACAAAAGTAACTATATACTTCTGCTGCAAATGCATTTCAGAATTAAAATGACGAATTTTTGAAGAAAACTTTATAATTGTGCTCTACAGAAATGTATGCTGGTAGACACATTCTTCAAAAATTGCAAAGAAGCTAATTGCAGAAAGTAACTTAATAACAGTATAAAGATGTATGCAGTTTATCGTCAAATTCAGGAAAAAATATCTGAAGAAACTTTTTTCATGTGGGTTGCCTGATGCAAACTGTATACCAATGCCATAATTAAGCTCAAAAAGAAAATATCTTGATTTTAAATATATGTCCCTATGTATGTAGTTAAGAAAGATTGCAAGGTTTTTGAAGCCAAAACTTTTAACAAGAGTCCTATACAAGTTGAAAAAAAAATTACTCTATCAATCGATACTTTTCAAAATCTTAAGCTAAAATAATTCATTTAAATTCTTTTTAATAAAAAAATTAGATGAGATTGTTAACCAAGTTGGTTTTCTTGTAAATTTGAAGAAGATATTGAAGTAAAAATAAATTGTGAGATTCAGTTGGGTATAATTTTAATGTAGGCCTACATGTAATTAAAATGTTAACCATTTCATATAAAATATTATACTGATAGTGTCACATAACACTCTCCACAGTGCCTAATATTGAATTTAAATACTCCTATTATGTACATATTAAAATGATTCCCACCATTATTTAATTAGTTTCTTTTGTTGTACAAGATATATGAGGGCACAACACTGCGCCAATTGTTAGAAAAAGCATGTAACATCTCTCAAAGATCAACAGCTCTTGCAGCATTGGCATGGCAACTGCTATAAAAGGGGTGGTTAAAAAGCTAGGCCCAATGATGTATTTACCAATATACACTTTCATTCCATATGTGCATTAAGCATATAAAATTACCATGGCAACAAATCCAAACATGAGGTTTTTCTATAGCTCATTATTTCGGTCTGTCTGCCATTTTGTGGCAGATAAAACCAACAATTAATAGCCTACTTGCACAAGTAAACATGATTAAACTCACTAGTGGCAATCTGCAGGGACATGATGCACTCGTATATAACCAAAGAAAAGTGTTGCGCGACACGAATGCATTTGATTGCAATGTCTTTCTAACACTTTCGGTGTAACAATGTTTGGGCATAACATGAAAGAGGCCATCCATATTGTACAGGTTCCCCCAGGACAGAAATCAAATTATAAAATTCCCTAAGCATTCCAGGAATTATTTTTTTAATAAAATTATCAAATAGCTATTCATTAGCATAATTTTGTAAATTAAACTGTAAAAAAATAATAATGTATCAAGTCTTTTTGTATTTTAAAAACTACCTGTTGACAAGCTAAGAGCATTACATTATGCTAAAAAAAAATTTCAAATTGGCAATAAAGATCTCACACAAGTGAGTT
>JAQIXP010002160.1:0-15859 GCA_034700285.1 Proteroiulus fuscus | reverse complement strand
CGGTGTCAACGTACACCCCTCCCCCCTTCCAGGCGTTACGTACTAAAAGTACAGCCCCTAACTTAAAACTGCAGTTTTTCTCCAGTTTAAGACTGCAAATAATCTGCAGAAGACTCAGAATTTCCTGCAGAATATTTGCTGGGAATTATGCATACTTTCCAACTTGCAGCTACACACCATTACTGTTTAATATCTCTCCTCCCTCACCCCCACAGACACAGTATTACGTAATAATATATGAATTTTCCCTTATGTACCCACCATATGAGGGGCACTAATGGTCACCCCGTATCCGATACCCTGCGGAGCATCCATGTAAGGATTGTTTCTGGCATACTTTCCTCGATCCACCGCCAACATGGCAGTTTCCACGCGAGAACTTTTAATGATATTATTCCCTAATTCAATAGAAACACAAATATTTCAATCCCTACTTATTAGTTTTAAAAGACTAGAATGGGTAATTAACACTTACTTTTCAAATGCTGAATCATATCTGCATTATCCTTGCCATGGGATCGCCAAGCCATTCCAAAGAAGGACCTGCAGCTAAGGCAGAACAAACCAAGAACTAAAAGAACTAATGTCGTCCTTATCAATGGACTCATCAGCTCTTTTTTATCAGAAAATTATCTGCAAGGAAAAGCAATATTCGTGCTTGCACGACCTGCACCAATATCTCTCTTCTCGTTCCAGTCAGATAAAATTCTGTGTATTTAAAGTTTACTACGCAGATAAGATTGAAGACAAACCACCAATGAGCATTAAATAACACCAATAAAGCCCTGGATCTATTCGTACAGACTAAATTGTACTAAAAATATCCACTTTCTCATGAACACGATCAAAGACTTTAGGCTTAATAGGGCGCCTGGATTTATTGCGCCTTAAATAACGCACCTTGTAGTTATACTGACAACTCGGAATACAAAATGAAATACTTACAATTGAGGCAAAATGTTAAAAATGTTTAAAAACTCTGGAATTTGCAGAAGTCTTTTTCAGAAAACATTTCTAGAACGTGCTTCTTCTCGCTCCATAGCATAGCTCCCACCCTAAAGCGCCATCTACAACTAGTATCTCAACTTTGCTAGTAAAAAAGTGCGCATGCGCGAATGTATTTAATTTTAATTTATGAAATAAATGAAATTGATTAAATGCATCGTTAATTTTTTGTTATAAAGTGTTGCAACCAAATGAAGAATATACTTAAAAATTCGAAATAATCCATTAACCAGTGTTCAAATAAAAAAATTAATTCCACTTGATAAAAATGCATTGGGTAACATGGTAGAGGCATGAAGTTACCCCTTCTTACTATTTTAACCAATTTCTTATCAAGTGGATTTTTTTTTTCGTGAACTGGTTGATAGATTACCTTGAAATTTTCGACATATTTCTACATTGCTTATAGGATTTCAACAACAAATTAACGATGCATTCCGTCAACAAATAAAAATGTTACATTGAAAATCAAGTCATTGCCCATAAGCAATTTAAATCAATTTCTAATTAACATTTTACAAATAATCTAATCATAATCAATGTCATAATATACTCACATTCTACAATTAACTCAAAACGCCTAATCATGGTTGTACTTGCAGAAAGTTCAGGAAAAGATTAATGAAGGACTGGGAGTTGAAATAGAATTTTGTCCCAAAAAAAATAAATGGTTAAGTCCAATAAAATAGAAATTTTGTCTCAAAAAATAATAAGAATTTTGCCTAAAAATACAGGAACATTGTCTAAAAAAAAATTAGGAAGTTTAGTCTTAAAAAAATAGAAGTTTGGTCTTTAAAAAAATAGTTTTGTCCAAAAAAAAATAGGAATACATTTTGTCTAAAAAGAATTGGAATTTGTCCGAAAAATATGAATTTCACCTCTAAAATAAAAAAGGAAAGACGAAAACAGTAAATTCTTAAATAAAACATTCGAATTTCTAAAGATTAAAGCAGATTATAGACCTATTTGCACAATAAAATCCCAACAATACATGTAACAAGAGTGGCTAGGAAAGTTGATTTTGTTATGTTATGAAGATAATATGCTCAAGGGTTAGTCACTAAAATTCAGGATTTTAATCAATTCTCATATATGATATAGGCCTATGTAACAGATCACTGCTTTAAATCAAACACGCAATAACAGCAATCGTTATCTTTAATACACTTCCTCAACTTTTCTAAGAACATGTGTAAACACAAGTGTTTTTGGTGAGGCTGTTTCAACTTTGTATGTTTACTCACGGAAGAGATTGAATGACTCATATTGAAAACTTGGTCACTCGTGTCCCATCATATCGGTTCTACTTTTGATGTTTTTAAAATTTAACAACACTGCAGTAGCCGCTCCTAAATTGCAAACCAATTTTGTCCATTTTGTAAGCAGTTCTCACGTTTAAAAAGCAAGCAAATGGTCATATACCCGGTAGATCAATACAGGGTGCCCCAGTCAAACACTTGCCCTAAAATTGCCTCGACGTTTTAGGCCTACTTTCCCATTTTTATTTAAAATTTTTAAGGCTAGGGACGTTTCATTTGAAAAAAAGTACCAGTAAGAAAAAAAAATGGGTTCTACTATGAAGCGCAATATAGGCCTACATTTAACTCACCTAATGACCTATTTTTATAAAGAAATTCTAATTCACTAAAAGCTGTCATTTTTGCATTATTATATATAGAAAAAACAATTTTATACCTAAATCGTAGAAATTGCAGAAATAACTAAGCTCAGTATAATTGATACGAAAAATGCAAAATTGACTTTAAATAGGCCTATATTGAAAAACGAATAAATTGCAGAAAGTACTTCGAATTCAATGTAGCCTAGTTTAAATATGCAGAACTCGCAAAAATAACAAGATTAATTAGAATGAAATGAAGCAGAAATTAATTAAAATGAATTGAAGCAGAAATTACTTAAATTCATTTACAAAAAGACAGCATTGACTAAAAATTCGTTATTATTCAATTTAAATGAATTGAGGATTTCCACATTTTTTTTCCAAATAGGCCTAGGCCTACTGTAAATTAAATTAACACCATTTCTGCATTTACTGACCATTTTTTAAATAATATTTATGAATTAAAGTAATTTCCGTGGTTTTTCTTAATGCACATAATTGATCGTTATAATAATTACGCGCGTTTAATGACATTTGAAAGTTTCGTCAAAAATCCTGTATGAATTACAAATTCGGTACTTATAATGCAGTTTTCCTAAGAAATCCCTAAAACATAAGTTGTAATTGACAAAAATGACTTAAATTCATTTAAATTATTTGAAGAAACCCAAAAATCCCAGATGCCCTTGCATTCATTTTTTTGAAAATTGCAGAAATCGCCACATTCCTTATTAATTTCATAATGCATAATTCATCAAATTTCATTCACGTAGCGATTTTTAGCATTACAATAAAACAAACAATAATATATGCTGGAAAAAATTTGCATTTAATTCACGATTATCTTATACACGAATAAATGAAAATACAAAGCATCGAGAAATTTCATTCCAAAATTGTGATAAATTTATAAACACACACGCATATTCATACATGACAAATTTAACTCACACTCGCATTTAAGACACATTTGGGATCAATAATAATTTCGACAGAACAGTTTCAGGATAAATTTCAAAGTAAAAATTATTTGGCACTTTACCTGCTTATCCCGATTATTCACACAGCAAATAAAAATCAGATTTTTCGTCGATTTAAGGATTAAAACCCCCAAAAATGTCTCACTGAATTATACACAGCCCCTTGTGAGAGAAAAATGCTCTCATTCATAAATGCCCCAGCTTAAAAAAAACGAATAAGTTACACACAACCTGAAGAAACTTCTAAAAAGAAAAAAGAATTAATACATACATCCAATTCACACTTTCCAAATTTCTTAGGAAAAAAAAATGGTTTGTTGGCTCCTAGATGGTAATGTCGCTGCACAAACCGCATAAATGTGCAGCAACAGCCAACATGAGCCCGTTTACTCTACAGTTACTAAAGGTTATCAGAAATTTATTTGTACCTTTTTAGAACTCCTGCTTCCTGCCACGAACTGATGAATTTGGCATTAACTTTGTGTCCGTAAAGTTACTGGTCGACTATGTGATTTATTTACCCGTCCCGAAATGATGAGCCTGCCGACCAAAGGCTCGTTTTTCAAGGAATCATGGTTTTCGGGAAGGCAACATTCTCGCAACCGCAGTTGCAATGTTAGGTTAGTTTTACCTAACTTGTAACACAAAGTTAAACTTTCCAAATCAGAGTTACATTCGA
This sequence comes from Proteroiulus fuscus, assembly GCA_034700285.1. Taxonomy (NCBI): domain Eukaryota; kingdom Metazoa; phylum Arthropoda; class Diplopoda; order Julida; family Blaniulidae; genus Proteroiulus; species Proteroiulus fuscus. The sequence goes on along the minus strand of JAQIXP010002160.1, from coordinate 11,574 downwards.
ATGTTGGCGTATTTATAGCAAAAAATAGGTAAGGCGAGTCCATTAAGTCTATTATAAGAAAAATAGGGGAGGTCAGTGAAGAGGGAGTTTTTTTGTTGAAAAATGGACCAATAAAATCTTGTGCTTTGTAAGACAATTTCGTCATGCCAAGTCCTTTCCAAACATGCCCAAACCCACTGACAAATTTGAAGGTCAAATGCCTTTTCACAGTACCATTACGGGGCCCATTGAAGGGATTACAGGGTGTCCCAATCGTGCACATTCCTTTTTGTTTTCGAAAAATTTCAGCAATTAATATTTCTTTAGTAATAGGAATTCTGCAATAATTCGAAGTTTTAAGAAACAAAAGACAATTGCATTCCATTATAAAATTAGCAAAAATATTCAGGAATTATTATGGAAATTCAGTTTAAAATTCAAAGACTGTGTAATACCATAAGTATAAAATGTAAATCAAAAACAAATTATGAAATTTAATGTTTCAAAAAATTACCCATTCGCAGTTTAAAGGGAATGTCCCACTTTGAAAGATGTGGGTTGTAGGAAGAAAAGCATTAAAAATTAGCTAGAAAGGCATGGAAATTGCAATTTGATTTGAGCCCACCAATCATTAAATAAAATGTCCTGAATACATAGATTTGGTTGAAAATGCAAAGTCCTAATAGGCGCCATTTTACTGACAGTATGTAGCGCCCTCTACTGGATGAAAAGCATCATCTCCCATGAAACAAGTGGACACGCATGTCCTAGAGGGCGCCACCAACTTTCAGTGTCTGCTGAAAAATCTTTGGAAAAATGGCGTTTAGCATGAATTTGGTAAACGTAATTTCGTTTGGAAACTGCTGCAATTATTATTCTCACAGTCATTCATATCTATAGTAAGTGTGAACAACTTAAATATCACTTGCTACGAGGTGGGACTTTCCCGTTAACGTTATTTATTGTAATAATACTAGATTTTTTTTTCATTTTTAGACATAAATCCAGGTTAAAAAAACCAATCAAAATTATTCGTATTGCTACTTACAATTTTATTTGTAAACTGATTTGAGTCCCAAAATAACAGTACGATGGGTTACAAGAAATCACGGATTTTATTTCATTCGATTAAAATTGCTTAAAAAAACCGTACAAAAAAGGGGTAATGAACTAATTGTGGGATGCCATATTAATTTTTAGCTAAACTAAAAATAATTACGAATTTAAATACACTATTCTGAAGGCACGCCATAAAATGTACATTCACGCGATAAAAGAAAAAGATTACAAATGCATGAAATTATTAAATACTCTTAAAATACACGATAATTCTCAGATTTTAAAGCTGTAAACACGCAACAAAAATTCAATAAATTAAAACTGCATTTTCCACAAGTAGTTCATTATTAGTCAATTAGTGAAGAATCCACTAACGATATATTACAATTACAATCCTGTATAAGGGATGGCACACTGATGAAGAAATTTCATTTGGTAAAATTGCACTTAAATATGATTATTATTTCATTAGCTGAATAGGCTTAAGGCTGGTTCACAGGCTCCAGTTTAGCTTAGGTTTTAAAAGGGAGATTCATGAAGGATACTTTGTAAAAAAATTAAAACTAGACCAATTTCACGTGACGTCATGGGCCATTTATGGTGGTAATTCCCAAGCAGTTTAACATGGGTGGAGCTATGCAATCAAACTAATGACGTCAGTGAAATTCAATCCCCCCCCAGTTTGTCAGAATAGCAGAAACCTTGTGAGAAATGAATCAAATTGGTTATTAGAAGAAAATTGGGCCAGCCATTAACAACTGAATAGCCCAATGCATGGCATCCTTTATGAACGCCCCCTAAAGTTATATGATGGGAATTAATACACTTTTTAAAAGTGGGGGAATACTGCTTTAGGATGGACTAAGTCAGGGACGTCATTTAAAGTTTTTGTAGGGAAAGGGGGGGGGCAGACAGGAGGTCCAGGTGTGAGTCAGGGGAGCAAGTCCCCCCTGAAGCTGAAGAAATTTAATTAACACAAGCTTCGAAATTCACTTATTTGATAGGCCCCTATCCATGTTTTCATTATACAATTTTGTCTCCATTATCTAGTTTACTAGCTGATCAATATAATATCAATGGCTTCAGAAGTAGCGAATAAGCCAATTTATCAAAAATGAGATAATTGTACCGTTGTGATCCTGGAAGTGCTCCTAATGAACCTAACGTTACAGAAATTTTAACTTAATAAAATAATTGTTAAAGTTACAGAAGTGAACAGTAGCGAATATCCCTACAAGGTACATGTATCATCCCTAAAAGCCTACCATTCGTTAGTTAATCTTTTAAAAATTTCTCGAGACCTGGATTTTTCTTAAAATACAAGTAGCCAACTGACAATTTTCGCCCATTTTTTTGCATTCTTTTTATTCAATAGGAAACTAATGGATGTGCACATTCGCTATTTAACACTTAATTTATTTTGATTTCGTACAAAATTAAGCAAAGTTACACTAGCGAATGTGCATTTTTAAGCCTTTTATTTCTCAAATTTACTTTAACAAAAATTAGCACATTCCCTATAAAATATATATTTTGTGTCATCTGTTCACCAAATTTCAGATTTTTAACATTGTTTATTTCCAAATTATACCGTTTTTCCATAAAAAACACTATTATCTTAAAAGCAACTTTTGGCTCATTCGCTACTTGTGAATTAAGCCATCGATATCAAACATTGGTTACATAGGTAACAACATATGTTAACAACTTTCCATTACAGAGGTCAGCTGTGGGTGAATTTATATTTTTTAAAACATTTATTTTTCTCGGACCCAGGATTGGAGGGGGGGAGGGAATGCCCCTCTTCCCCCCCCCCTACCAAATGACGTCCCTTGACAAAGTTCTCGTTTTGAGCAATGTGGAGTCATGAGCAATGTTATTGATTGATGATAATCCTAAATAAAAATTATTTTCAAGACAGTTTGGTGTTGCCACCTACCGGAATCTGATACAATTCCACAATTCTGAAAATGTGCAGAAAAATAACTGATAGTTTGGAGCTGTATAAAAATATTGCCTGCAACTTTAATTAAAGGGTCCTGATGTTATATACCTAAAAGCTTATTACTCCTCACCGTAACATGCATTGAATCCTTGCAGGCCTCATGCCATATAATTTTTAAACGAAAAAGTAGAAAACGGTGGCATCCATTTTTACCACCAAAAGTTCCACCTAGTGTACATTCCTAATAAATGCTCACAAAATTTCAGCCTCATTAAAATAAGAATTGCCCTTTTTTGAAATATTGGAATTTATTTATACATTTTTTCTCCCCATGTATTATTGCATAGAAAGAAAATGAAGCTAAAATTGAATGATTCCAATGATGAATATTCTCCAATTACTAACAGATGGCGCAGACATTTCTGAAATTTTACGATTCATGCATTTCTGAAATTCTGAGATCAAGCAACTTGGCTCTGCCCATGTTTTACACACAAATTCATAACTTTGCTAATACAAGTGCGCATGCGCAATCATTATTTTATTGATTTTTATTGATTTTTTTATTGACGAAATGCATCGTAAATTTTTTTTGTTGAAATTATGTAAGCAATGTAAGAATATGTTGAAAATTTCAAGGTAATTGATACACCCGCTTACAAATAAAAAAATAATTCCACTTGATAAGAATGCATTGGTTGACATGGTAGAGGGTGGAAGTTACCCCCTCTACCATGTCAACCAATGCATTTTTATCAAGTGGAATTATTTTTTTATTTTAGAAATTTTGTTCATCAATTGGTTACAACACTTCAACAAAAAATCAACGATGCATTTCATCAAGTAAATAATGTTCGCGCATGTGCACTTTTGTATTAGCAAAGTTATGAATTGTGATTTCTCATTACTGGTAAGTTTAATTCCAATATTATAACTTTTTATCAATGTTTCATTGTAATATCTAGCATTTAAAAAGCCTTTGTCATGAAGCCAGAATTCCCCTTTCACAAATTTGAACAATTCTAGTAAACTAGGAGATTTACATTTCTGAAATTCCAAAAGCAGCAAAAACATTATTATACAATTTTTAGACCTCGGACCAGCTATCCGACAGCACTATTACGACGGTATGTCATCATATACGTCACCAGTGCTGCCAGATCGAATCTCTAAATAATGTCAATGGGCTCATTTCTCCGATTATTGGAATTAAGGTACTCCTCAAGTTATATTCGATCAAATTCATTTTAATTGAGGTAACTATTAATAAATTTCTAACTAAACAAACGGTGGGGAAAATAGTCTTATCGTGGAAACTTTTGTAAGAAAAATATATTAACATTCCCATTTATTAGTAAAATAAATGCGCCTTGTGCTGGTCGATCGATCAGTGTGCAAAATTATTTCGTCAAACTTCATCCAAAAACGCTACGGTATAGGAATATAATAAATTATTTCGCGGTTCAAACCTAAAACAAAAATATACATAACTTCGTTATAAGCTACGGTACTTAACTGTGATAACCAAAGCCTCTTCCTCAGTTTTAAAAAATCTAAATTTCATAATTAATCAATTTTCTTTGTATATAAAATTATATAAGGACATCCCAGGAGAAAATATCAGATGCAAATACTGATGCTATAATTCAGCATGGATTTTGAGCCAAAACTACTACAGATTTACTACAGCACCATCTATGATGGATAACTTAACTAGTTTGTACCTCACTAAAATGGCGGTCTATGTTACTAACTTACTATAGACCTATGGCGCCATCTACAGTGAATAAATTTCAACTATTATTTGGATATCACTAAAATGGCCAAAATTGTTTCTTTTTTTCGACAAATGATGCATTATGGGAGTACTTTTGAAAGGGGAGCCTGTTGCAGTAATTCTGCCGAATACTTTTTCCTGGGATTCTGTAACCTGAACTAAAACGCATGCTTTAATAAATATATTTGCCACAAATTGTAAGACCTTACGACCGGCTCGGTTTCAGATGCAAGATCCGTAGCTTTTTAAAGCCGAGCGGGATTTCCCACTTTTTTGTAAGTACGGCCGATATCCCTCCCGATGCCTAACAGTCGTTTTGGAACTTGTCCACCACATGACGTACCCACCCTTTGGCGACGGAGGGCTCGCAACCCGTCGGCGAAAGTGCTCCGGCCGCAGCCGGGCTCTCTTGTCCATCGGTCGAATCCTCCACTCTGGGCTCGCTCTCCCGGGCGCTTCCGGACCTCCACAGTTCCAAATCGCGAAACCGTTCCCGGATGGGCTTCAAATTTTCCAGCACGCAGCCGGAATCCTTCCGGTTGTAACTCGCGCATTGTTCCAGGTGCCGCACTTTCTCCAAAATCTTCTGACTCGTGATCCTGGGCGCCGCATTCCCCCCGCCGTCGTCCGCCGGTCTGTCCGTTTCGCTCGGCAGCACGGGTCCGCCCATATCACAGAAAGAGAACTTGACCCTGCTGGTGATCCGTTCAGTCAGCGCCGGACTTCGCACAGGTTTCTCCTCGGCCTCCTCGCAATCGCTGTAGACGGCCGAGTCGCGGAACAGCTCGTTCTCCAGGAAGCTCTCGATGGCCTCGAACGAGCGTTCGTAGTAGCTGTCGGCCGAAGCGTCGCTCCCTGCTCTGCTAACTTCGGGACCCGAGGCCTCGTTTCCGTCCTCGCTGTCGTCCGTAACATCGCCCAGAACGTCTTCCATGGAGACCAGCTTCGCTGCGTTCTTGTAATCGCTTTCGTCCTTCGAAGTCCAATTAGTCGACAGGGATAGCACGCTTTCCGGCCGAACTTTGTGGTCCCTGCGTACCCTCCGCTGGCAAGGCATGGTGTATTCCGGATGTGGGACTGGCTTGGCCATGCGGGCGCCGATGGCGGGACTGCCCTGCTTGTGGATGGTCGCTCCAACGGCCGTCACTGGCACATCCTTGTCCCGTTCAAAAGCTTTGAGCTGTGTTCGGGATGCGTGTCGCATCATACGGGAATACACGTGAGCCACGGACTCCATCAGTCTGCTGGATACCTTCTCTCGGCCATTCAAACCCGGCTGGAGCGAGTCTTTCTCGTCTGCATCGGTGTTGATGCTCGAGCAAGAACAGGAGCAAGTTTCGACAGAAGTTTCCTTGTGGAATTTCGTTCCGACCAGCCGCGATCCAACACTAGCGATCAGCGACCGGAGCGAGGAACGCGACAGGGACGGACGGTAAATGCGGTGCTCCGGGTGGACGAAGGCGCCTGTGATGTCTTCCGTGCTTTCGGCCGCGGTGTCGGTGCAGTCGGTCACGTTGCCGTGGTCCTCGCTTTCGTCCCGTCCAACGGGAAACCTGTAGCTGGGCTGTTTGGTCGGGGAGTCCTCGATGTACCGCTCGAAATCGTCCAGGTTGAGGTCGGACTGGGAGGGCTTGTCCGAGGCGATGGTGAACGGGCGGTCCACTAGGCGGCGCAGCTTAAATGCTGCCAATCCCTCCATTCCGCAAGCTGCGGTAGCCACAGGACCCGGAAAAATTCCTGCAAAAATAGCAAGAGGAAATTTATGAAAGAAAATGTATTTTAAAAGAAAATTCTAAACAATTTCAGAGTGAAATATAAAAAAATACATTTTCTAGAACCTTATTTGAACAAAACAACATTGCAAGGAAATTATTTAAATTAATTTTATAGATCAAAATTAAAGAGAAAGTGTTGGAAAAATAATTTTATTTGATAAAACAAACTTAGGCAAAATTTTAAAGAACATTTTTAAAGGCCATTTTGTAAAGACAAAAATTTGCAGAGAAAATTAAAGTAAAACATGTTTGGGAATGCCATTTTTGAATTAAAAAATTTGAAAAAAAATTATTCTAAGAAAGTTATACAAAAAACATTCTGCAAAATAAATTTGTGAAAAATTTCAAGATTATTTTTCACTTGTGTAAAACAAAAGGCTGACATATTGCAGAGAATATTAAAAGAAAAACATCTTGTTATTCGATATTTGTTGAAATGTTTTAAAGCCAATATGTAAAACAAAATTTGAAATTAAAAATGCCTAGAAAATTTACAATACAAAAATAATTTGGGGGAAAAAAATGAAAAAAATGCAGACAAAATGTTTAAAAACCAAATTGCAATAAAAAATTTGACAAAACTGTAGACATTTCGTAAAGAAAAATTTGAAGAATTATTGTAGAACAATGAAGAATTATGGTAGAAAAATTTGAAGAATTATTGTAGAAAAAAATGAAGAATCATTGTAGAAAAAATTAAGATTTATTATAGAAAAAATTAAGACAAATGTACAGAAGTATTGTAGAAAGATTTGAAGAATTATTGTAGAAAAATTTGAAAAGAATTATTGTAGAAAAATTTGAAGAATTATTTTAGAAAAATTTGAAGAATTATTATTGTAGAACAATGTGAAGAATTGTGGTAGAAACATATGAAGAATTATTGTAGAAAAATGTAAGAAAATACTACTTCAAAATCACACCAGTTTTTTTAGAAAAGGAGAAAAAACGGCAAACTAACCATGAGATCCAGAGTCCGGCGAATCCTGATTCATTTGAAAACTGCGAGGGAGCGAACCGGCCTTAATTGATCCTTCGACCATATGGCCCTGCTGTTGCTTGAGCCAAACGGCCGGCGTCGTTGGGCTGCTGGCGCTATCGGAACCGTCCGGCAGCTGCAGACATCCAGGCAGGTCGAGGACATCGGGACGGCTGGGATGCGAGCACGAGCAGCAGTCGCTACTGCAGCAGCTGCTGCTATTGAACGACTGAACTCGTTGCACCAAGGTCTGAGGCCCTCGCGGATTGTCCGTTGCATTATTCCACACGTTGAACAGATTGTCGTAGCGCGGCAGATTGACGAGCGGGGCGCCGCGCACCCCTTTGGCACATTGGTGAGCGCAAGGCACGTCGTAAATGTGGGAATCCGTACGGCCGGCAGCCCGCAGCTGTTGCTGGGCAAAGAAAAAAGTGACGTATTCGTCCGACATCTCCTGACTCTCCCTGCTGCTGCTGTCGCCGTTGTAGCTGTGGTTGTCCTTTGCCCTGTCCTCGCTTTCCGTGTCCGCCGCTTCCTCCTTGACGGTTTCGGATATCCGCCTGGGCTCGTCCGTGCTGGCGTCGCTGGCCCGGCTGCTGCAGCGGCTGAATGGTCCCGGAGTGTCGGGGCTAGACACCTTTTTCAGGGGAGATCGTTCGAAGCTGGTGTCGCGGCTGAGAGACTCTTGACTGGAAAGAAGGTCGCACGGCTCGGATTTGCGCCTCCAACCTCGCAACTTCTTAACCTTCAAAAAGAAAAGAAATAAAAAATATTAATAAGCAACCTAAATACACACAAAAATTTGAAGTAAATTTTATTTTAGGGTGGACTGGCTAGCATTTTGCCCAGCTGGCCTCCGGACAATAGAGTGAGAAAAAAGGCATTTTCCAAAATTTCTGAGCTACGGTCGGTCTAGTTATTTAATGAAAATATTAGGGAGGTTTCGTAGCCACAGCTACGTGAACGTGAGCGTGGCGCGAAACTTCTCCCACGTAAGGATAAAAAAGTATGGTTTCGTGCACTCCCGCCATTTTTGACGTGGAGTGGAGTATATGTTCCTTCTCTTTCCCTTCACGCACGTACATGCGTGAAAAGCATCGATCTCGCGTAAATGCGTGGTGTGGAGGGCCGCTTTTGGAACGTTCTTCATGGAGAAAGCTCGCGCCACGTTCCACGTATGTGGCTACGAAACCTCCCTATTGAGCAACAAAAGACTAACGTCATCTGGCAGCATTTGTTCAATATGCAATATCTCACGTGCTTAATTCAGGTGCACGTCTTTCAGTTTGATTTTTCCATAGTCAGAAGTTCTGGCTTAATTCAGAAGTAGCGAATGAGCCAAAAGTTACTTTCAAGATAATGGTGTTTTTATGGAAAAAAAGGTAAAATTCGAAAAACAATTAATGTTAAAAGGCTGAAATTTGGTGAACAGATGAAACAAATATATAGGAAATGTGCTCATTTTTGTTAAATAATTAAATTAGTAAATTAATTAAGTCATTAGAGAAATAAAAGGCTTAAAAATGCAAATTCGCTAGTTTGACTTTGAAGAAGCTTGAAGGAAAGTGAAATAAATAAAAGTGTAACGTAGCAAATGTGCACATCCATTGTTATCAAAATCCACATCACGGGCAAATCTTAAAAGGTAAACTTACGAATGGTACCATTCGCTACTTGTAACTTTTAGAGATGATACTTTGTTGGACATTCGCTACTCTTCACTTCTGTAATTTTAACAATGCTTGGTTAAATTAATTTATGTAACTTTGGGTGAATTAGGGACACTTCCAGGATCACAATGGCTCTCTTCTCTCATTTTTGACACATTGGCTCATTCGCCACTTGCGAATTAAGGCATCGATATCAGCTCGAGCCAATTATAGGAGCCAAATGATGTTCGAGTGCATAACTGAAAGCGCTGCCTCGTAACGTCTTTTATAGATCCACAGCAAACTTCATTTTGTGTTCTTATATTTTTTTTCTCACTATATTATCCACTGGCAGTTCTTCTGCCCATCCTATAGCAATCCCTCACGAGCCTACCTTGTGACTTGCTGGGAGACTAGAGGCGCTTAATTTCCGCTCCATGCCCTTGTTGGCCTCTCGATCGGAGCTCAAACTACGCTCCCGTTCAACCTCGGATGGTGGCTGAATATAATGTTAAATAAGAATTAGTATAATAATTTCATACTGCACTACAAACTACTGAGACTGTTCAAGTACTACTAAAATGGAATTTAATAAAATGTAGAGATCCTCCCTTCATGTTTGTAATGCTGGGCTGACACTTAGCGAAGGCAAAAAATCGAGCAATATTTTTGAAAACAAAAAAAAATGCACCAAAAAAAGTTTCTCTGTAATGGACAAAATTTTGGCAGAAAAATTAGCAGTAAAATCCATCATGCAGTGAAAAGTCAACAGCAGTTTTTCTAACAGAAAAAAATTGTTAAAACTGCATTTTCTCCAAATTTTCTGCAATATTCCCAAGATTTCGTGTTTCTCAATACAACGGCTTTTCTGTAGTTTCATAGTTAGAAAAACTGCAGTTCACTGTGGAACTTTCATTGCAGGGAGACTCAAAACTGCTGCTTTTGTGCTTCACGTGACAAAAATACCCCCCCCCCCCTTTGCAACAATTTAATCTATATTGTTTGAAGAAAAAATCTAGATTAATTTCAAATCTAGTTTATTTGGCCCGAAATTCGAGATTCTTGAAACCAAAATCAAACTTTTCATGGAACTGGGATTTCAGAAACCATGATGTTGACAATAATGTGATTTTGAAACCGAAATCTAAACTTGGAATTGTGATGCTGCCAAAAAGAATTGATTTTCCAAAATCCTGTTTCCAAATCGATCAGAAATCGTGATTTCAAAAATGAAGTTTTTTCTTTTGACCAACGAGACTTGATTTGAAATTAATCTTAATTTTTTTTCTCAAATAATGTAATTATTTTTCCTTTTCCAGTAATACGTAATATTTGAACAGTCACTATGATTAAATTGCGGAATCCTTCTATAACTACATGTGCCGTTTCGGTGAATATTCCAGTAAAAACGTACCAGTGGGCTTGACGGACTCGTGACTTCCCTTTTCTTGGAGCCTCTTCGAATTCGGAGGGCTTTGTTAAAGTTATCTGAAAGAGCAATTTTTTACATAAAAATTTATTTTCTTATGAAAGAAAAGAAAGTTTTTTTTTTTATAACAATGCACGTAAATACCCATTCGTCTTCTTTCTTTCTCCTGTTTCCGTCTCTCCAAGTATTCCGGTGCGGAGTGTTGCTTTTTCGAGGCATTACCACGTTCTGCCAGAACCTCATCTACACGGAAAATAGAAAATGTCAAAGAGAAACATGGAAACTTCGCAGAAAATGTGATGAGAGGATATTCTTTTCCACATATCCTAACCATACACTTTCAGTACATTTATCACATTAACGTTTAGCTCTTTTTTTTCTTTTTTTTTCAAATTTTACATTTTTATTTATAATTTACCAGTTTTTTGTCTTAAATATTGTATTTTAATGTTAGCATCACAATAATTATTGCATTACACTTAGCAACTAAGCCTAATCACTTCATAGCATTAGAATAACTTCATGCAGAAATTATTGTCAGAATCGAGGTGACAATTTCAGCAGGAAAGTTGAAATCAACGTTCTGAGAAAAACTATATAAGCTTCATCTCGATTTCTGCCATAAGCAGATCATTTTTCTACATAAACTCTGAAACAGCGTACATTTCTGCAGAATATATTTTCTGTTTCGTAAATTTCCATTTCCCTGCAGAAATTCGCCACCTTAATTCTAAAATCAATTTTCTGCAAAAATGGTTAGGCGGCCTATCAGTATATTTATTTTTCATACCGGTATGAGATATCTTTATTTTGCATTTCAGTTGCTCGTTTTGATATAAGAGAACTTGTACAAATATTTAAGGGGGTTGTCCACACTTTTAACAGCATGGACCTATGGGGATTTCGTTAAATTCGTTTTCTTCAAACTGATATAACTCAAGAACGGGTAAAAGTTCAACGATGGGGTTTGATTTTTTTCAAA
>JAQIXP010002159.1:0-15862 GCA_034700285.1 Proteroiulus fuscus | reverse complement strand
CTTTTATTTTAAAACTTACTTAGATTGAAACGCGCGTGTTACACATTATTTTGAATTAATTAAACCGAAAAATAACATCACACATACACTGTACGTGGACATAACGTCCTTACTCTTTTCTGTTTCAATCCGAACTGAAGCTCAAAATTTTAATTTTCCTTCACTTTTAAACCAACACATGCGCGCATTATGCACATGCACATGCATGTGCGCACGCATGCCTACAGGCAAGCACATGCTGAAGTCCATAGGCCTTCTCGATGTAACAGGCCTAATTGCACTTCCAAGCCAAATGCACTTACTAAATGCACAGAATGTTGCACTTACTAAAGCACCTGCAGGATTTCATAAATGATAATCTTGTTACTCATCGTCTCACATTAGCTTAAACTATCTCAAATTTTATTTTTAAATGTCTATAAATATTAATGATCCGAATAATTTTACAATTGATAAACTTATTCTTTACTATCGTGCAATAATTTTTTATGCAGAATTTTGTACAAAACTTCTGCATTACCATTCACCTCTGGAAATCTAAACTATTATGCACATACATTCTTAGCATATCACCGGATATCTAAGTTCCTTGAACTCCACTGGGCGGATACTTCATCCCTAACCAAAAAATCAAAAAATTAAAAAAAACCCTTCAATCTAACTCCTTATATAAAGAATCTTCCCCTAATAACTATAACACTAATCACTACAGTTACCCGTGTAACCCTATCTAGCTAATTGACTCCTAACCCCCTCCTGCTCTCAGATAATCACAATTTAAAATAACCAATCCAAAATTGCAATCTATATAACTAACCTCATTCGCTGGTCTAAATTTTGGAACCGTTGTATAAATAACCCTTGCACAAACTGTTCACCAATTCCAACCAGGACTTAAGTGTCCTCACCAAGGCGCAACTCTCTGGCTCGAATTGGGTACGTTTACCTTGTTAATTCAAAAAAAATTTTGATATAGTTCACCACATGTAATGCCACTCACCTTGTGGCAAATTCCATAGCCAAACTTTGTACTGGGTAGTAGACCATCATTTCACATAGTGCAGTTTCAATAGCTTAATATAAATATATACAATATATAATATATAAAAATATATAGAAAATCCTCCTTTTCACTGATTATTGAGTGATGATTCTACCCTGTACAGACTTGTTGTGTAAAACATGCACGGATTCGCTTTTGTTTCTTTACAATTGTATACCTGTCATTCATTCTTATGTATGTTTTTTAGCCTGATGATGACTATTGTACAAATAGTCGAAACGTCGCTAGAATAAAATTATATTCTTTCCCACGGGTCTTCAGCTTGCTTTATTCAATTTATATGGAAACTAATAGGATTTATTGAGATACTTTTGGATTTACCCTTTGAAAATTTTTAAGCCTACTTTAGATAGGAATTACAATGTTAGTTTTAAGCCTAATTTGCCTGTGTTAAGGTATAGCCTATGGGAAAGCCCATGTTAAAAGTTTAGTATAGGGAATCCCATGTTAGAAGTAGGCTTAGCGTGATTAGCTTTGATAAGGTAACAGTCAAAGGTTATTCTTAACCATAGGGGATAGTAAGGAGGTGCCCTCTTATTGGAGTTGGTGGGTAATATTGATGTTACCCAATGGTGTAAGGTATCATTGGATTCAGAGTAACCTCAGGAATAATACTAGGACTATAGTTAGGCCAAATTCAAACATTTATATGTAACTTCCTATGAATGATGTCACTTCCTGTTAGATAAATAATTATCCCAGATTAAAGTGTAATACACCAAAGTTCTTAGGATCATTAGGAGATACAGAAAACAAGTCATTTTAGGTCCTATGACGTTACTTCCTGTTTTGGAAAAATTTATTCAAGGTACAAGTGTGACCTATCTAAGTGCTCAGAATCAATAGGCAAGTTCAAAGTCAATTACTTTAAGGGTCATGACCTCACTTCCTGTTTGAGATATATATTGAACCAAGACTCAAGTGTGACATCTGAGTAATCAGGAACACTGGGGGAGTTAGAAATCAGGTACTTCCTGCTTCATGACCTCACTTCCTGTTAAGAAAAATATCATCCAAGATACTTATGTAATATATCAAACTTCTAAGAACATTGAGTATAGTTCAAAAATACTCATTTCCAGTCTTAATGACGTCACTTCCTGTTTGACAAAAGTGATTTAAACCATATCAAGTCATATATCTCTTAACTCATAATGTTGAGTCAAGTTGTTTAGTGTAATTTATAAATTTAAAATATTTTAATGTGGGCTTGTTGTCAAAATTTAGGGAAGCCATTTATTTCCATAGGGGAAGTTGGTCAGACTATTACAGCAGTTTTTGAAAATTACCTTGAGGATTTTATTGAGCTTAAAGGACAATTCTGTCAGGATCTTGTAAGGGACAGACTTGTGCATGACTATATAAAGTACTGTTTTCACCCTGAAATATGTGTGAAACAAGTACCAATTACTTGCATTATTATTAGGTCAATTCTAAGTGAAGTGGTTAGAAAACTGTTTTCTCTTTATTTGTGTGTTATGGATTTTAATGAAAATTTAGATTTTGAAGAGATTCAAATGAAAATAAGTGATGAAAAGGACTACTACATTTTCAGTCCTACAAGGTAGAAGGGGTTACATCTGCAGAATTGAGGGACATTCCATCGGAAATGTCAATGTCAAATGACAAATGTCAAAAAGCCACACACTTGCAATTCTTTCAAAAGGTTCGGCACATTATAGACAAATATGCTCAGGAAATATGCAACAGAAATTTGTTAAAAAAATAGATAAAGGGATCAGTCAACCCCATTTTTAGTTAAAAATAAAGCCCAGTATTAAATTAGGGAAAGAAACCATATTGTCATGTTTTGGTTAAATTAACACACATTGTTCAGGTGACTGTAATGTGTAGGGAGTGCACACTTGACAATTTATTGGGTTAAGGGTGAACATTTAGTCAAATCATTTGTAAGATGGCCGCCCCAAACCCCCCTTGCAACAGGGTTCAACAAAGGTTAGTGCAAGGTGGGTGGGTAGAATCAAGGTCATTTGAGAGGGAATTCGGGTCAGATGACTGAGCCGAATTCTTTCTCGAATGACCATGGGTGCCATCTTGGACGATCAGTCTAGTCTATGCAAGCAACCAAACTGGTTGTGTTTGAGTATGTGAATTCTATTGTGATCTTTGAGGGTGATAATTATCAGTAGAAGGGCTATTGAGTTGAATACGAATAAACAGGTGATTTGATTATAAACATGTGTAAGTCTTTATTTGGGGAAAACATCAAGTGGGTGAATTAAACAGCTACAGGGAAAGTTCCTGTGTCCACTGGTGCTACACATCTTACATAGTGGAGGTGCGGGGTAGCACCTGACTACAGCTGATTTTCGTTTCCACTACAATTGGGTGTGAGTATTCTTAAATGGACTGAAATTTTGAATTTTTTTTGGTGATCATATTTTTGATTTTTGTGGTGTTCTTGGGCAAGGCTAGGTGCTAGTTACGCCCCTGAATTTACCAGGCGAGTGTTTGCCTGCATTGCTGGGTGCTTTGCAGTGAAACCTGGGTGCTTTTGGTTGGAAATTTGGTGTTTTTGGGGCGTTTTTGTTTTTCACACGGGCGCCGCCATCTTGGATCACAGAAAAGGCTTATCTATTAGGGTTTTTTGGTGTAGTTAATTCTGGTGTGGGTGGGGCTTGTTTCAAGCTCAATTTATGAGTACTGGTGGCAAGACAGGTGATCCTTCTTCTGATTCTGAGTCAGTGTCATCTCAGGCATCTACTGTGCTGTTTACGTTGGGTGGTCGAGAAAAGCATCCTCAAAAGGAGGCTCTAAAGAATCAGCCCGGTGATTACCGGAGGTTGCACAGGGGTGAAAAAGTTGCTGAGAAAAGGAGGATTTTTGAGTCGCATGTCCAGCGGAAGTCACCTTCCTTGTCGGAGGGTGAGGACCCGTTTAAAGATACAGTGAGTTCAGACGAGGAGTCACGGACAGTGGTGGAAACCGGGAGAATGGCTTTGCATGGTTCTGGGGTTGGTGATGGTAGCGTTCCAGGTGGTGCTTCTAACCTTGGGGTGGTGGATTTGGTTCAACAATTAGCGTCCTTGGCACAGGGACATGATAGGGGGATATCTGAGTTGGTGGCAAGTAGCAAAAAGGTGGGAAAGTTGCTACAAATGCACGATAACCAAATGGCTGCGATGGTTGACGTACAAAATACCATCCTCGAAGCTCAGGTGAAACTAGGTGATCAAATGGCGGAGCTAGGCTGGCTCTGACATGTAGCCAGCTTCGACAAGAAGAGCAGACAACATTGCTCCACGACCAGGTCCAGTTGCAGCGAGAATATCGACATGGTGCTGCTCGTAAAGAGCAAGGAACTCTGGTGTTTACAACGTATAATGGACTTGGTGACCCCGATGATCACATTGCGGCGTATGAAGCGAAAGCTTTAATGCAGTATTGGAGTGACCAGGAGAAGAACAGTTTTCATCGGACCTTGGTGGGATCAGTGGCCGATTGGCATACGACGAATGTAGCCGCGATTGCCGCCGGTACATGGGAGGAAACAAAGGCCTTGTTCCTCAATTATTTCCGGTCCCCGACGTACCAGCAGGACTGGAAACAAATTGCCGAGGTGAGGGTACTGGGCCCGAAAGAATTAGTACGGCGGTATATCACCGACAAGGTACAGTTGATGGAAAGAGGTGGTTGTGTGGTCACTCTGACCGATATGTTGGATGCCTTGCGGAAGGGGTTGCATAGCGAGCTTACAAAGAAGATGGCTGGTCATCTACAAGACACTTAGAAGTCGTTTCTCAAGTTAGCGGTGTCCATCAAGGAGGTCCTTGATGAGGAGAAGACTGCTCCCGAACAAGCCAAGCCTAGTTGAGGACGACCGAAAGAACGAGGGCAGCCCTCAGTGGCTAGTAGGGAGGCGGTCCAATTGAGTCAGGTGAGTGGTGGTAGTAAGCGAGAGCCTTCCGTGAAACCTATGGGTGCTAGAGGACGGAGTAGCTCTGGCCCACGGATTCATTGTTATCAATGTGGTAAACCAGGGCATATTTCGTCTGAGTGCCGGAGTGGAAAAACCGGTACCATTTGCTATAGGTGTGGTGAGGAGGGGCATTTTTCTCGTGACTACTCAAAGCCGAGGGGCTATCAGCAGCCAAAAAACAAGAAGAGTGACGGCAGTGTGACGATGTTGCGACGGCCCCGGCAGTTGCAAGGGATTCTTACACCGTCAGTTGATGGGCCTGACCCGTTACCAAAACCTCGTCAGCCAAAGGAGAGGAAGGTGGTGCAGTTCGGCCTGACGTCGAAACCAGCGGTGGAACAAAGAGGTGCTACGTTCGAGGAGAGACTTCCTAGGGTAAACAACATCATTCAGCAAATTCACGAACGAGATGCGATAGTTGACTCTAGGGCTTCAGTGTCAGTGATTGGCAAGAGTCAACTTCGAGGTGTGCTGTGCGATGTGACGCCTGGAAAATCTTTCAGAGTGTTAGGGATGACGCAAACAAAAATCCCTATTCTTGGTGTGGTGAACCTGGAGGTACAGCTAGTGTTACGGACTTTCAACCACCGCTTTTTAATGATGGACGACCATTCGTGTCCATCTGCCAATATTGTCCTGGGTACGGACTTTGGCAAAAAGGCGGGTTTGGTGGTCGACATGGTGGAACCGGCAGTGTTCTTTCGGGATACATATTTTCTGATGTCAGCAGTGGATGCAGAGCCAATGCCTTGCAACCGGGACGTTTGCGATGATGGGGCTGGGGGGGTGGTAGTTGAAGACGAAAGCCTGGTTGTCGTGGACTTACTGGAGAACGACATGGTGAATATCGACGTCGATGAGCTGGCAGAGGATGATACTCAGGTGGTGCAGTTGTTGGTGCATGTGGATGTACCGACGAGGATTCCGGCAAGAACGCAGATGGGAGTTGAGATGCGCTTCGAACCGCAGATGAAGGATAGTACGACCGTACTGGTGGAGCCAACACAGGATTTGTTGGCAAAACACGGCGTCTGTTTGGCGAAAGGATTGGTGCTGCTTGACCCATCAATAAGGAGCGAGACACTGATCATGGTGAATACAACCGACAAGGATGTTTGGTTGTGACGCGATATGACGGTGGGCACTGCGGTGTCGATAGAGGACTGCAAGTTAAACTATATGGACGATGACGATCGGACAGGTGAACGGGTGGAAGCCGTGCAAAAGGTGACAGAAGGAGGGAGTCATGAACCCGCCGACTTAGCCTGGAACCTAGGCCCAAACCTGACGTCAGAAGAACGAACCGAGTTGCTCGATCTCTTGCGGGAGTTTCGAGACGTCTTCGCGGCAGATATGTCGGAGTTGGGAGATTCTGACATAGCAGTACATAGCATCGATACGCAAGGTCTACCGCCGGTGCATGTTCCATCCAGGCATACAGCGGAACATACACGTAAGGTGATTAATGAGGAGTTGGACGAGATGCTGAAACATGGCATCTTAAGACCGAGTAAGAGTCCCTATTCGAGTCCGGTGGTGATTGTTACGAAGAAGGATGGTGGTAACGGTTCTGCATCGACTACAGGCGGTTAAACAAACAGACGAAAATCGACTAGTATCCTCTGCCGAGGATTGACGATGCCTTAGACTCTGTCTCAGGCGAGGTACTTCTCGATGTTGGTCCTGGCGAGTGGCTATTGGCAGCTACGAGTGGCAGAGGAGGACATAGAGAAGACCACTTTCTCCTGCCACAGAGGGCTGTTCGAGTTCGTGAGGATGCCGTGTGGCTTGTGTAACGCACTGGCGACGATGCAACGGGCGTTGGACATATTACTGGCGAACATCAAATGGGAGCCTTGCCTCATCTATCTGGATGACGTGATAACATACGGGGCGCTCTTCCGCATCATGCTCGAGCGGATGCGGATGATCTTCGTGTTGTTTCGGAGTGCAGATTTGAAGTTGAAGCCTTCCAAATGCTTCTTTGGTTATGACAAGGTGGCGTACCTTGCTCATATGGTGTGGAGGTCGACCCGGCGAAGATTAAGGCGGTAAAGGAATTTCCTCGGCCGACTTCGAAGACACAGGTGAGAAGTTTCATTGGACTGGCCAGTTACTACAGGCGGTTCATAGATCACTTCGCAAGGATTGCATCTCCGCTTCACAGGTTAAATGGTGAGAACGTTGCCTTTGAATGGGATGCCAGGTGTGAGATGGCGTTTGAGGAGCTCAAAACGCTGTTGACTCAGGCGCCTGTCTTGACGACGTTCGATCCGACGGCGACGATTTCGCTGCACACGGATGCATCAATGTTAGGACTCGGTGCTGTTCTTTACCAGGGTGAAAAGAATGACAAATGGGGTGTTGGTGTATTCTTTGAGGTGCCTAAGTAGTCATGATAAGAACTACGGTGTCCCAGAGTTGAAGGCGTTAGCAATCATCTGGGCGGTTAAGAAGAATAGGCACTACTTGTTGGGGCGACACTTTAACATCGTGACTGATTATCACTCGCTGTGCTTTCTCCAGAAGATGAAAGATCCGAAGGGCAAGCTTGGAAGGTGGATGTTGGAGATGACGGAGCATCAATATTCTGTGGTGCACAAGAATGGCATTCTACACGTTGATGCTGATGCTTTGTTTAGGTGTCTGCTGCAACAGGCAGAAGGTGAAGAAGAATTAGTTTATGTTACGGTGGCTCTTGACGAGATCGACCAGTGGGACACTGAGTGTTTCAAGGCGGAACAGGCGATCAACGAGTATACTAGCAAGATACTTAAGGAGCTCAGGAGTGCAGACTGTCGAGATGTGGTGAGCGACAATCACAGTATTGTCAACGGGTTACTCTACACGCTTGTCAATGACGATGATCTTCATCAGCGGTTGGTGCTCGAAGTACCGCAGACTTTGAGGGCGCAGATCATGAAGGTGGGTCATGACTCAGATGTGAACTGTCATTTAGGTGTAGCCAAGATGTTGGCTAGGATATGAAGGACTTTTTACTGGCCTGGGATGACCAAGGGGATCACACAGTATGTCAGGACGTGCGACAACTGTCAACGGATGAAGCCGTGGAGTGGCAAGCGAGCAGGGTTATTGCAACCCATCGTTCCAGAAGGACCGCCTGCTTTGCACTGGGGTTTGGACTTCATCAGGCCGTTGCCAAAGGGTGTTAATGGGGTGAAGTATATCCTGATTGTGGTGGACTACGTGACTCGGTTTGTGGTGGTGAAAGCCGTAAGAAAGGCGACTGCTCTGGCGTTTCAGAGGTTTCTCTTGGAGCAGATCATCTATCGGTTTGGGTGGATTCGAAACCTGACGACAGATCAGGGGACGACGTTTACAGGAGTGGTGGCGCTTGATTTTTGCAAGCAGTACAATATCAAGCATCGTACGACGACTCCGTACCATCAGCAAGGGGATGGGTTAGCCGAACAAGCTAACAAGACACTGAAGGCGATGATACGAGCGTATTTGGAGCCATTGGAGCATCAGGCAGATTGGCCAAGGTGGTTAGATCAACAGGCCATGGTGTACAACACGAGTGTACAGGCGTTTATGGGTTACACTCCATTTTTCCTGATGCACAGATTTCAGGCGACAACAGCATTCGAGAGTGTGGTACCCTGTCCGTTATTGTTAGCAGGTGAGCCTCCGGTGAAGATAGTGCGGACACGGGCGATGGCAAAGCTGGCTAATAGTCAAAGGCAGCAGAAGAAAGCTTACGACCGTACTCACCGGGATATGGCATTTGACATGAACGACTTGGTGTTAGTCGAGGACTTGGGGAGTGTCAAAGGACTGGCGAAGAAGTTGCGACCTCCATACAAAGGTCCAGCTAAGGTGGTGGGTGTCAGCGATGATGGGCTGAATTATACGTGCGAATACGTCAATGTTCAGGGTAGGAGAAGGCAGACCGTTCAACATGTTTCCAGGCTTAAGAAATATGAAGACCGGCAACCACCCATCAAACTAAAGATTACGAAGACGGCCGATGGGCATGTAGCAGTGCCTATCGTGCAAATGGTGAAGGTGCTGACAGAACCAGACGAGATACAAAAGTTTGGTTTTCGAGTAGGAATTGACCTCTGGGATGAGGTAAAATCGTGGGGTGACATTTCTACATGTGAAGCTTTCCAAAAGCGATGTCAGCAAGAGTACGAACAACATCAAATGATGACTCAGAATGTGCAGGTGAATGAACCTAGGGTTCATATCAGGTGTAATTCCATCTGAGAAATGTCTGTTTGGTGATAATTCATTCAAAAGTGGTGAAAATGACTGGAATTAGATGTATTTTCCAGTTATACAGGTGTTTTGGTGATTTGTGGTGATTTGCAATTAATTTTGTTATTCTTGGGGCTCAATTAGCTCAAATCTGGCTAATGTAGGTGTTGTCTGAGTTTTTGGAAACAATTTCCATAAATTTGGTAAATATTTGGTGCTTTTTGCCAGGAAAATGCCCCAAATGCAGAAGAATTGGTGTTTAATGCATTAAATTGCATTTTAAAATTCAAATTAGGCGCCTAAATGCCAATTCTAGGGGGCGCGCACGTCAGTCTGACCGCGCAATGCGAAAATGACATCACCACGTGGACGAGGCTACGTGGGTGGTAGCCTCGTGCCAGGTCATAGGTCGCCATTTTTTTGGTGTATCTCGAGCGCGTGGTGTAGTTTTGTTTGGCTTTGACGACTGGATACTTTTGGTGGATTGATTTAGGAAGTTCTTGTGGTGATCGGGATATGAGTTCACTTGATTTGTGTTCCTTATTAATTGGGGAACACTCGTTAGTCTTTTGGTGGGGTTATGAAACCCAGAAGTCAGTTTTTTTGAGTATTTGACAAAATGCGCGAGTTAGGCCTATAGTGGCATGGGTGGGGGTACAGGCAGAACTGGGTTAGGAATGAATTTCCAAAGTTGGTAAGGTTAATTCTTACGTGGTGTTATGGAGTTATTATAGCCAGAACTGGGGTTTTCGCGTGTTTTTCGAAAGGACGATAGTTAGGCCGTTATCGCTAAGTTGGGGTACAAATTAAATTAAATATTCGGGAGTAGTGATTTAATTAATAACAATTGTTGGGTGATTATTAATGGTCTCATAGATGGCAGATAGTGTAATAGCAGAGGTGATGGAATGGCCATCTGATTTAGAAGTGGCCCAATTTTACTTGCGGGCGGCAGCTGGGCTATTAAGAGGCAAAGACCATGAAACAAGGCGGGCCCTGTTGGCGAGATGTGGCCTCTTGGAGCAGCCCAGAGAGCTGGAGGTACAGGTCGTCCACAACCTGGTGGATTTGGCGGACCCAGAGATGGAGAGATGTGGCCTGCCGATTGAGGCAGAGGTTGGTGATGCTGGTGAGGGGGAGGATGTAGTACCTGTCCCCAGGATAAGAGAACACGCCATCGATGGAGATGAGGAGAACCCGGAGGCTGTAGTGGAGGTGGAAAACCAGGACGAGCGGAATCGTGTGGCGGAGGATGCAGAAGATGTCATCGATCTGGATCCGGGGAGTGGGGAAGACTGGGACGCGGAGCCCCCATTGCCGGTCCTTTTAGCTGGAATACAGAACGAGGCCAGACGTCGGGACGTCATTATCCGACAAAACCGTCATGAGGAAGCAATCCAACGACGTCAGGAGAGGGCCCGACGTTTTGCTAGCTTCCGGGAGGAACGAGGATGTCCCCAGCCTGACGTTCCACTCGAGACCAGATGTTTTAATTGTAATGGCCGAGGCCATCTAGCGGCGTGGTGTTCGTTCCCGCCGGAGCGGGGACGTAACTGCTACAACTGCAACGAGGCCGGACACATCTCCAGAGAGTGTCCGAGGCGTCGCAACTGGAGCCGCGAGATGGACCGCCGCCGTGAGGAACAGGACCAGGGACCAGATGACGCCCGACGACGACGAGCCAAAGTCGCGGAATGTCGCCGTGGAGAGGGAGGAATCGTGCCCCCCAGGAACAGCCAGTAGTCCGTGTGGACGAAGAGGGGGGTGGGGTTTTCTTTTTGAGTTTTATTATTTTACGAATTGTAATTTTAGTGTTTTTATTTTTTTTAGAACATGCGTAAGCCCGCCGGCCTCCAGCTTGGGGGACCAAGTGGAAGTTCTGTGGAGGGGTGTAAGATGGCCGCCCCAAACCCCCCTTGCAACAGGGTTCAACAAAGGTTAGTGCAAGGTGGGTGGGTAGAATCAAGGTCATTTGAGAGGGAATTCGGGTCAGATGACTGAGCCGAATTCTTTCTCGAATGACCATGGGTGCCATCTTGGACGATCAGTCTAGTCTATGCAAGCAACCAAACTGGTTGTGTTTGAGTATGTGAATTCTATTGTGATCTTTGAGGGTGATAATTATCAGTAGAAGGGCTATTGAGTTGAATACGAATAAACAGGTGATTTGATTATAAACAAATGTGTAAGTCTTTATTTGGGGAAAACATGAAGTGGGTGAATTAAACAGCTACAGGGAAAGTTCCTGTGTCCACTGGTGCTACACATCTTACATTATTAAGAGGTAGTATGAAATTAATAGGTAAAACAAGTTTAATTTCCAAATTAATGATCAGAATGTTTAATTGTTTATTTAGGTTTGTGCCTAATGGAGTTACAATTAAATTTGTGAAGCAAGAAAGCTTATTTAGCAATAATAATAATGAAAATAACAATATCTCTATAAGTCATTTGCCCTAGATAAATTAAATGAAGTAAACAATATATGTTTATTTATGGTAGTCAAAATGTTCATCTGCATTCCAGTGAAGTACAAAGCATCTTTAAATACGGTAGGGCAAAGCACAACAATAATGGAATTCTTACAATAGGGATTAGTTAAAGGAGTTAATCAACAGGATAACCTCTTTTAGGGATACAGGGGTTAAATACAATTTTGAGGATATCAATAGAATTTTATAGAGAACATTAAAAATTTCACAAATAAATTACTTAGGCTTAGTAAAGGAGCAAGAGTTGCTTCTATTGCCGTGCAGTAGAATGCTTGGTACAACAACAGTGGGTGGTAAGAGAATCATTAAGCACCCTGTTATACCAGGTCACTAGAAGATATTGAACCTGAGGTATGGGAAACTAGTGGAAAAGTTTCCAATAGAGTTGTTGCTGGGTGGTTAAAAGCAGGGAAATTCAGAAATGGTTTTTCAGCAAGCAAAGGAGAAGATTTACCCAGATGACGGCATATCAAATGAGGTTTTGGTTGAAGCTTTGTCTAAGAGACCTGATAACTCAAGTGATGCATCCCTTGAATTGCCTTATAATTTGGTTGAGGATTTGTCCAAGATACCCCAGTTTCAAATGAGGATTCCAGAGAGGAACCTCCAGTTCTGGTTGAGGATTCGTCCAAGATACCTGCGGTACATAGGAAGAGAAAAATACCTGGAAAGGGTATAAACAAAATTGTGGGCCAGCATCCAAATTTTAAGGTTGCACCAGTGAAGCCTATCCATGGATACAATCTATGGAACAAGGCAATTAGGGCTACTAATGAGTGTCAGCAAATATGAGTTATGAAAGGTGGGTCCTCTGAGATGCCACCAATTAGAGGAAATGAGGCAATAAAGAACCATTTCCAAGGGATAACAGTAGACCCAGAGTTAAAGGAATTTCCTGATCGAGAGCAAGTCAATGACCAGCGTTACTTAGTAAGTAAGAGTTAACATGCCAAAAAGGAAGTGACAAATGAAGAACTAGTCCAAGTATTTAAAGGTTGGTCTACCCTTCCATAGGTGATTGCAGAGAGGCAAGCATTTTTGGACAAAGTCAGTCAAAGATCAAGTCATTGTGAGTGGTTTGAGGCAGAGGGTCATTGGATTAGTCAGGAGAATATCCCAAAGTTGATTTCCGAATGTGATCAAAATAGCTTTGACCATAGGATGGAAAAGTTGAGAAAATACACCTTAACTCTAAAGTAGGTGGAGCTAATTAAGAAATTCTAAGATTAGCTGAGAAGTAAGAATTTAACTAAGGTTGATCAGTATGTGGGAAGGGACCCCATATGAGAGATCCTGAGAGCCATTACAAAGTTAAAAATTACAGAAGAAAACCCTGCTCAATTAAAATGCTATGCACAGATGTGCACTGCTAACAACAATAGTTATTAAGAAATTAATAACTCAATAGGTCTTAGAAATAAGATACCTAACTAGAATAGGAATATTCTATGGAATTTTAATTAATTTAATTATTGAATTTTAAGTAATTCAAAGTGTTTAAATCATGACTACACTTTATGTGCGATACCAGTTTATCTTTTACAGTTTATTTTAATGTTAATGCAGTTTGAGATGTCAAGCAGTGTCTATATTTGAAACATTGTCTGAGGAGGAGTTTCTTTGATGGATCAAGAAAGGATCATTGTGCATGATTGTAGGTGGAATCAAACATATGGCATAGACAGCATGAAGTATTCTTTTGCTAATCCTTTTGACAACTATTAACAAAATTATTTTAATTTTAACAGAATTTTATAAATTTCCAAAAAGTTTCAAATTCAAATTTTAAGTTATAGTGAAATTGAATTACAATTATGTCTAATACTAAAGGGTTAAGCAACTAATCAAAAATGCAAAACACATATAGATGGATTTTAAGTGCACGCACATGTCTATGAGGCAAAGCAGTTAAATAATTATTTAGTAAGAAAAAATATTCTAAATTATGCAATGGTCTCTAAATTAAAAAGTAAAGCTAACCTTTCAAAGGCTAATTCACATTTGGAAATTGATGAATCAATTGAACTGAGATCTATAAAGATTAAAGCTAAGGTTGACATTAGATCTTACACTATTGGAGAGGCTGAGCATAATACTCAGTGAATAAAACCAAGAGGCTCAGTGGTTTTATTTTCAAGTCATCCATAAGATGAAAAGTACCAAGTGATGGCTAGCAATCACATGATTGAGGTACCACAGTATCTCAACCTTGAGGGTTGTTGGGTGTCATAGGATGGTGAAATTGATGCCAGGAGAAAGATTTTAACTCCTAAATCAAGCACCAAAGAATGTTTACATTGTCATAATTAACACATCAATTATTTGACTTTTATATTACTTGCTTATTCATTTTTTTTAATTTCAATCTTTTATCTTTATATAATCATCATATTTATCTGAAAGTTGTAAAATGGGGAGGATTGAAGTAAACTGTGTTTTATTGATTTTGAAATTATTGTATGATCTTAAATGTATTTAATGTTGAGTATTTTATTGTGCATGTTTATCTTTTATTCGAAAATATGTTGTTTTGTTGAAGGGTTTTAGATTAGGTTATGTAGGAGTTTTCTTGAAGGGGTGTTTTGAAATCATGGATTTCTTAGAAATCCATAATTTCAATTTAAGGTGGGAGGAATGTTAGGACTGGGATTTAGACTTGCCAGTCCACAGTTACTTACCTTGTTTCCATGTTTGTGGTGAGAATTAGAATACTTACCTGTTATTCTGCACACACAAACCACACCAAATCCAGAGAACACAACTGTGAAAGTGAAGCCATGTTCCAGAGTTTTGTCAGGATCAAGACAACACCTGATTGGACAACATTTTGACTGGTCTAGGAAAGTCCAAGATTCCACCTATAGGAAAACTAGTCACCATCTTGGGAGTCAATTAAGGAGTTCTCCCATGACTCATCAAGGGATGACTAACATCCTGTGTTTTGGGACCAGACAGGATGTTTTGGAAGCTTTTGATAAGGAAACCTTGTCAACACCATCTATTGAGAGAAACTGGAAGTACTGTGTAAAGAATGACCTGTTTCCCACCTGTTTTGGTGCCCATTTTCCAGCTTTTGTTTTAGGGATTTAATTATGCAAATTTTGTGGTCACGTGACTGAAGAAATTCTTTCAGTAGGGACGTGGCAGCACCATCTTGGATTGAGAATTGCATGAGAAAAGAGTCTAGCAGGGTTTTGGACAGTGTGGTCCAGGTGGTAGTATTGAAGTTGTTTATAGTTTATGAATTGTATTGAGTTTATGTAATTGTTAATGAGTGGATGAGTGGATGAAAAGGAATAAAAGGTTATTTAATTCCAAGTGGCATTATTGTGGAGAAGAAAAATGTGCGTTTGCCTGGGCAAAATCCAGCTACATTTGAGCAACATTCTACGTGGTGGAGGTGTGGGGTAGTGCCCTAATTGCAACGGTTTTCTTGCCCCTACTGGTGTGAGTATTTGGTGGACTGAAATTGTTAATTTTTGGTGAACATTTTTTGGTGCAAATTTAGTGGTTTAGGTGGGCGCCATTGTGTATGGGTTACGCCCCTGAATTGTGCAAACGAGTGTTTCCCTGCATTAGGTGGTGCAGTGCAGCGAAGCTCTGGCAAAAAAGGTGGTAAAAAAGGTGGCAAAATTTAGGCATTTTGGCATGTTTTTCAAGTTTGTCCGTGGGCACCGCCATTTTGGATTTGACAAAAGGCTTAGTTGGGCGTGTGTCTTTGCCTGGAGGTGAATCTTGCTTGGTAGTTTGCAGTGGGCACTGTAGGGTGAATGAATGCGCCTGGGCATAGCTCTGGGACGGTAGTCTAGAGGGCAAATAGTATCAGCAAAGCAGCAGATATTTGAGCCATTTGGTTTAGATAATTTGGGACCGGCTCCCAAGAGTATCTTTACCAAGTCTAGGATGGATGCTGATGTGCCTGGAGGTGCAGTGGAAGGCCACATGGACGTCGACATGAGTATGGGACAGGTATGGCAGAAAGTGACAGCACTGTTGGAGGCTCAGATGCTAACCCTTAAGAACCAGGTGGAGTTGTTGGACGTTGTAAAGACTGCACAGAATACTATTAGTGATAATAGTCGGGACACTGATGATCTGGTGTCTGCACTGGGGAAGACTCAAGATTCCCTGAAGGATGTCATC
>JAQIXP010002158.1:0-15863 GCA_034700285.1 Proteroiulus fuscus | reverse complement strand
AAAAATCAAACCCCGTCAATTTATGTTTAGCCATTATCGATTAATATGTACCGTTAGTTAACATGGAGATTCCCATAAGAGCATGCATTTTTTAAAAGTGTGGACAGCCCCCTTAATAAAATAATGATACTTTTGGCATGAGTCATAAAGTTTGTGTGATGATTATCATCTGGAGATTCATACTTTTGGTATTTATAACTCATGAAATTGACAAATTCGTCAAATTGTTATGGTGCTTAAAATTAGTAAAACTTGAGGCTTAATTCTCCAAATTTATTTTGATGCCTGTACGTTTTTAGTTATTGTGGCATATTTACTAAATAAAACTTCAGAAAATCATAAAAAGCCATACATTTTTATCAAAACAAAAGTCATATTTTTGGTTTTTAACAGTCTAGTTGAGATCATGCTAGGCTTGAGCTATATTGTACCAAGGTGGACTTGAATAAAAAGTAATTTGTACGATTGTCTGAAGTAAGATTAAGGTTAAAATTGATTTTTTATATTTGCAATTAAATGTTGGATTTAGACACTACGAGAGTATTGAGCAAACTGCCTTTCTATCATATTTCTTGTATATTTTCATATAAAAATATATGTATTTCTTGCTGCTGTGTTTGTTGTTGTTAACCGCAAAACTAAAGTATTTGTTTGGTTTATCAGCTTTCTTATTTTTTAAAAAAAAAAAATCTTATAGCTGTTTTCTCAGCTAAAAGTGGGATCATTTTACGTTTTCTTCTAACTGAATTGTTAAATTTATTGGTACAGAAATCCCACATCGTAAAATATTGCATTACAAATGCGTTTTGACATGCTTAAAGAATTCCAGAATGCCTTTGGCAGTTCAAATGTATTTTATAATGCATACAAAAATGTATTTTTGTTATAGTTTAAATTTCATCTATTTTACATTACATTCAAAATATATTTTAAAATGGTTTTACATATTCGTAGCACTGCACTTCATAAATGAGTCTGAAAATGCATTTGACAATCCCTTCAAAATGTATTTTGTAATACTTTTAGCAAATCTGTTTGCATTTTTTAAATGGACTGTGCTTAGAATAAATTTTAAAATGCATTTCATTTCCAATGGAGACAATAAATAAGTGCAACTAAAATGTTTGCACTTTTTGGATATTAATATGTTAATTGGTATGCCATGATCTCAGTATATTAAAGCACGTTTTTCATGTTATGCAATTATTATATCACATCAATTATTCTAGAAAAATGATATCTGTGGTTTAATTTTAAGTTACGAGTTGAGTGTGTTGGGCATGCAAACAGTCTTAATAAATGAAGATTTTTAATGAATTTTTAACAAGAAAATGGCTAGAATATTCACACGTAAGCTGTGTTCCCTCACTGTCTTAAGCACTATTATATGAATACATAAATTGTAATTAACCCATAAATAGCTATTATTCCCACTATTAATACCTTGTTCACCCTTACGTTCACTCTAAATTGTAAATATCTCAAAGAAAATAATCCCTAGAATCATTATTAATTCAATAAATTTCTTTCTAGGGTGATTATAATGAAGAGGTAAAAAAGACTAATTTTCGTCCTAATCTTTGAATCATCTTAATGCGCAAATTATATTTGTTTTATCGTGCTAATTCCAGGCTATATCAGAAAGGGTCTTATTATTATTGTTATTGACTGAATGCATTTTAAATATGTAGTTCTTTATTAAAGAAGAGCATACTTTCAGTTTATCTATGAACAGTATATACATTATATGCATCTAAACTAGTATTTAGTCAAGCTCTTGCAGAAAAAAGAAAAGTTTACATTAACTTGTCACCCTATAACTATTTTTACCTCTAAATATATTAATTTTCAGAAATGTTTCTGCAAATGCATTTGGCAATGCACTCAAAATGCACTCAAATTATTTTTATTTTTAAATTGTTAGAAATTCAATTTAACAATGATGTTTAAGTCACCACTTTATGACGTTGGAGTATCCTCCTGAATGTGGGATAACCCCCCTAACAAATGGCATCATTATATGCTGATCGTAGGGTACTGAGTTGAATTGAATTGAAAAAAAATGCATTTTAAAGGGATTTTTGCAAAGAATCTTATTAAATTTGAACGTGAGGATGTATTCTTATATAAATTTATATGAAAATTGTTATTCACGTGGAGAATGCAATTGTATTTTTTCATTTTTATTTATACATGCATTGAAATTTGCATTGAAAAATACATTTTCAAACTGCATCAGAGAATGTTATAATTCATGTTCATTTGTGATTTTATCTGAAAATGTATTTCATTATTATAGGCGTTTATAAATGCTTTTTCATTATGGCTTTTTAATTTTGCATTTCTTAAATGTAATGATTAAAATAAATAACATTAATAAATGCTTTTATTAATGCATGTATTTTATTTTGAATTTTCATTTACTTAAGAATGCAATTCTGTAAGCATTCTTCAATGCATGTGTGAATACATTTATAAATGCATGCTAAATTACTTGAAAAAATACATTTTCAAATGTTTTTAAACTTACATTCATAAATGATTCAGTGGATCCGTTTATATGCATTACTTTTACAAAGTAATCAGTGAGTGCGAAACGAAATTATTCACTAGGCGTGGGTGCAAGACGAAATTTCAAGATATGGATCCCATACTACCAGTATACTCAGACCAATCCCAAACTGATTTCAATATTTTTTTTAAAATATGAAACTATGGCGTTATATATGAGAGTATAGTTGTTATTTTGGAATTCATTCACTTGCCTATATTAAATATTTAAGCTTAAGCATTTTCTTTTGTGCTTGAAAAAAAATAGAAATGTAAAGGTCAACATATCCTGAAGTGTAAAACATTTGTGTGTGTATATATTGTATACAAGTTATGACATGAGAAGTATTTATGAGGGAGTTTCCTGAGACATATCTCGACATTCAGTTATTTCAAACACGAGTAATATCGGATTTGTCTTCCATCCATTATCAATGAAAGAAAATCAATCATTATGGAAGATATTTTTCTGGCTGCAGATGCTACTGCCATCAATATAATAACTGAAAACAAAAGGTCTACGTGCTTTGGATGTGGCATATTGAAGGGATCCAAATGATGAGGGATATTCCCCTCCAAAAAAAAGGTGGGGATGATAAGTATATACTCGAATATATAGGGAACAGTAGAAGGATGTTTGCCTTTAAGATAAAACAATGTAAACTGGCTATAGGAGAAGTTTTTTAGGTTTTGGCTTTGAAAAAGGTTCAATAGTTCCCTTTCAAAATGACTCCCATAATGCACCTGTTCACTTGAAATGAACAGTTGTTCACCATCTTGCATTTGACAGGGTGTCTGACCGTCTGGAAGTCCTGAAAATGTCAGGGAAATTTATTCTGTGTCTGGAAAATCAAAATTGATTGGCAGTTTCTTTTACTTTTGCTTATATTTGTTTAAATCATTCCATATTAGCATTAATTGCTTCATTACTATACTTATTTTGGCTTAACTAATCCTTCTATTGAATTGGATTAATGGTGAAATTAAGGAACTTAATCCGAATTAAATAATATACAAGTTTTTGCTACATCATTATTTTTGTTTCTGACAAATACCAGACTGCATTTTTTTGTGATTTTTAAATTGCATATTGCACTTTTATTCTGCCTAAATATTTTCATTTTTAGGTATGGTTTCTGATAGAATAGTTTCATTTTTAGGTATGGTTTCTGATAGAATAGTTTCATTTTTAGGTATGGTTTTTGATAGAATAGTTTCATTTTTAGGTATGGTTTTTGATAGAATAGTTTCATTTTTAGGTATGGTTTTGATAGAATAGTTTCTTATGTTTTGATAGTTGATAAATACTATTGCAGTTTTAATTGCATATATCAAGCTAGATTCTATATTCGTGCTAGAACGGATGATTATTATTAGTCCTTTTTCTTACGTTCTATAAGACATAGGAATAAGCTTCCTAAAAATAGTTTAAATTTGTTAAGAATTCAATTTAACAATGATGTTAAAGTCAACAGTATGACGTGAGAGTATTCTCCTAATTGTGGGATATTTTAACATCCCTACTGAGTTGAATTGAATTCAATTATCAATAAAAAGGAGTTTAAAATCACCTTCATAAATTATGGTCTGGAACAGTGTGAAAAGTTGTCTGGAAAACCTGGAAATGTCAGGGATATTTGTTACTGAATTTTGATAAACACCCTGATTGGAATTAATGATAATAACAAAGTTGGAAGTTGCTCATCATAGATGGCGTCATCAGTCTGTGGTAAAAAACTTGGGCGGCCATCTTGCTTAAGTTGAAATGCTAGTTGAAAGTTGTTCATCATAGATGGTGCTTTTACTTCTGAAAGGGATCTGTTTTTTTAAATATTTACTTGCATATTACTTGCTTTTATATGATGCAAATCTTGACTACATTTTTAATTTAAAAATGCGGCACTTTTTTGCAAAATTTGTTTCATAGCATGTAAATATGGAAATTCGTAGAAATGCAAAAAAAATCATTATTCTGAGAAAAATGATTATTAAACTCATTTTATTCTAATTAAATTTCTAGTACAGCATAAGTAGACGTGAAGCTTCTGCCAGCTAAAAATAATTAAATAAAGCAAAGAATATTTAGGTTTTTAGGAGAAAAATATCCAAAAGTTCTCGGAATTTGGCTCTCATAAATCGGCTAATAGAATTTGAGATTAAAAGCAGAAATGGAAGTATATAAGCCTATACAGAAAGGGCATTTTATAGAACAGAACCTATCATTTAATCAGTATAATCACTGGACGTTATCATGAAGGGATGAATAAACCCAAGTGAAACAATTGGCGTAAATTGTATCGCTGCTATTCATTAGAAATCCCTGAAGATGACCAAAGATTGCCTGCGAGGAATTTAGACTATCGAGTGTACAATGGGCAGTTGGTCAGCATCTCAGTGATTGGGACCTTAAGATGAGACCACATCTCTATTGATTTTCAT
Source organism: Proteroiulus fuscus (assembly GCA_034700285.1). Classification (NCBI taxonomy): domain Eukaryota; kingdom Metazoa; phylum Arthropoda; class Diplopoda; order Julida; family Blaniulidae; genus Proteroiulus; species Proteroiulus fuscus. Next base: position 10,874 of record JAQIXP010002158.1, on the reverse strand, counting down.
TTACAAATCGAATTTGGAAAAAAGCTGCACAAAACCAGGAACTTGTTTTGGCTCTATTACATTCATTGACTAATGCCACAGCAGTTAATTGAAGAGTGTGGCTAGCTAAAAAGACATTGAGGAAAATAGCTCACTTCAGGGGGCGCTTGTGTTGACTGATAAGTTTCTATATTTTTCAATTCACACTTTGCAATTCACGTTTCTCACTTCACATTTTGTAATTCACGCTTCACACCTTATAGTTCATGCTGCACAGTTCACTTCACAATATTATTTATAGTTCACACTTCTCGATTCCTTATTTGCATTTCACTTTCACGATTCACACTTCACAATCTTTAGTTAACACTTCACAGTTGACACTACAATGGTTCACTCTTCACATTTTATACTTCAATAGTTCTCACTTCATTCTTCACGCTTCTAACTTCATACTTGATAAATCCCACTTTATAATTCATACTTTATAGTTCAAGCTTCACACATTACACTTTATAGTTCACGCTTTACAGTTTACATTTTAAAGTTCACATTTTCCACTTCATAAATGAAGAGCTTACTTATAGTTCACACTTCATAGTTTTTTTTCATGCAAAAACTAAAAGAAAGTATGATGAATGTAGTGTGAAGTGAAAACTATGGTATGTAAGTGAGAACTATAAAATGTGAAGTATAACATATCAATTGTGAAATATGAAACATGAATTTTGTGGAGCGTGAAAAATGAAGTGTGACCTTTACACATTAATAAAATATAATAAATTACTATTTTTGAGCATGTTTAAGTTCCTGCTTTTAATGAAATCTCGTTACATTACTTGAATTTATAATTTTTAGCAGATGTGATCACAAAAAAATATTAATACTGAAATTCAGTTAAAAGGGAAAGTCCCATTTTGAAAGATGTGAGTTGTTGGAGGAAGAGTCTGTGTCTGCTGAAGTCAATGAAAATTTGGCACCTATAAGGTGTATTTGTTCAATATGGAAACTATCTGTTGCAATTATTATTGTCACAGCCATTCATATCTAGTAAGTGTGTACAATTTAAATATCACTTGTTACAAAATGGGATTTTTCCTTTAATTTTTTGGGGGTTCAGACCATTTTTCTCAATTTCTACCCCTTTGGTTCTTTCTCCTTCCAATTTTCAGACATGGCATCACTTATGCATAGCCCCTTGTCTTTGACAATTCTCAATTTTTACTGACCAAAATATAAAAATTTACAATAACTATAATCTATATGCCTATTTGAAGAGATATTGGCTATAACAAGTAAATATTTTTCCTCCATGCATGCATGTTTATTTTATTTATTATTTTGTATTTTATCTGTTTCGTCCTTTTGAAAGGAATGTAATATTTGGATTTAAACTTCAAGTATAAGTACTCTTGGATTTGTGTGTGTGTGTGTGTGTGTGTGACGTTTCTATGAGGAAACCACTTATTTTTGAAATGTTTTTAGATATTCTCAAACTCTAAAGAAAAAGTGGCTTTTGTGTATATTTAAAATATGTCAGTTGCATGTATAGACATACAATTTATGAAACTGGATGCAATGAGGCCAACTTTATCCTCTATCTATATATCAAATGCCATACATGTACTATAGTTATTTTGTAAATACATAACAGAAAGTTTAATTTGAAAGTTAAGTTTAGAAATATTAATATAATATAATTATATGTAGTTAAGCCCTGTAGTTTGTGTGTGCATTAATTTGCTAAGCTTAATTTGTAAATGGCACTATACAGTAAGGTCTGTAAGTCACCGAACAAAGCTACTACAGAGCATTATTTTTTTTTTCCAAAAGAAAGCTTCTTTGTAGAGAAACCCAATTGCATTATACACTTCAAGTTCAAGATTTCACGATTTAAGTTCAAACTTCACACTTAAGTTTTGTAGCACTAGCACAGCTTACACTTCATACTGAATTGTAGTGTACACTATAAAGTCTGAACTTGGAGTTGTTAAGCGTAAACTGTGAAATGTGTCATATGATCTTAATTCAATTTGTGAATCGTGAATTATAAACTGTCAGATGTGAAGCGTGAACCGTGAATTTGGGGAAAACTGTGAAGATGAGCTATGAAGCGTGAGCTACGAATCTACGATGTGTGAATTGTGAATTATGAACTACGAAGTGTTAAGCATACACTGAGAAGTGTGAAACCTGTGAGAGGTCATGCAGGTACATGGGGATAAATAGTAAATGTTTATAATTACAAGAAGACTTTTCATGAATTTTAACACCTGTTTTTCCCTATATTGTATTTTCTCCCTTATGAACCAACATAATTGATTATTTTATTAATTATACACGGTATTTATTTATAATTTATAAATGCAATAGAATTGCGTGTCTGAGAATAATAAACATTTCTACAGGTGAAAAATATTCAAATACTTTTGCATAAGCTTATTTGCTTGCCTGAATTCGAGAAATGTCTTACTAAAAGCAACCAATACACTTATGCTTTATCAAATTTAAATGTTCCTCAAGAATCTTATTTGTGTTTCATAATGCTGTTTGCAATAGAAATTTTTTGAGTCTTTTTGCACATGCTCAAATTGCCTACAGCACCATCTGCTGGTTGAATCATGTTTCCATGCAGACCTCATTATAACCATATACTTGGCTTAAAAAAGTTCTACGGTGGCCCACAGTTTGAAAACCTGTACAACTATATGCAAACTGTATTGCATGCTATTAAGGCATAATTATGCTTTCCATGCCTTATCAAGTTCTATGAGCCACAGTAGAAACTGTGGTTTTTCTCCCCATGGTTTAATCAATGAGCCAATCAAAAAATAAACAGTTTTAAATGATTTTATTTGAGGTACAAAAGAAGGACGTCATCAGGCAGCACCTACCTATTATAGTTTCAGCCAATGATGTCAGCGCTGCCTAATGACGTCTTATACAGATCCTTTGCAAACTCCATTTTGTGAATATGGTCAGGGAAAGTCAGGGAAAATTAATAATTTGTTTGGGTAAGGAACATTTTTATTTTACACGCAAAAGGCCAAGAAAGATTTATATTATACTTTTAAAATTTGAAATAAATCTTGTTACACACGGATGCAGGCTGAAATTGCTGCATTGAAACCATATTAATCTATAATTTCAGACATAAATTTATTTTTACTTTCAATTTCAGTATGAATAACTCAATTTAGTTTTATATATACTGGTGTGGTATATTGAATGTCTATAATGTTGCATGTCCATCTTTTTGGAAATGAGTCCAAACAAATCATGCCTGTTATTGATTTCAGATTTTCTTATACCACTAATACTGGCACACCTTTTTAGAATGCCAATGTGAAACCAATTTCCCGAAATGCAACCGGGTTTCCCCTCCTTTTCCACCCACATGGACTTAAAATTATGACATATATTTTACCTGGAAATAAAATCAATAAAATCCACTTTTGTATTATACAATCCTCAAGCAGAAAACCCTTTCAAGTATTTTGTTTATAGTGACCAAGCTGACCATGCAGTTAGAAACAGCAACATTACTCATTTTTAAGATTTTTTTCACTTAAATTAATGTCTTACCTTGAAAAAAGTGATTCTTAAATTAAAAACAAGCAATAGTTTGTAAGGTCCAAATCCAATTGATGTTAATATTATTATCTGCAGATTCAGAATTCAGATACTCAGAAATCATGACATTTCTAAAATACAAGGACGGTGAGATTTTATGTGGATATTACTGGCGCCATCTAGTAGATACTTTTGTGGTTTGATCATGTAAACATCCCCTTTAATTGTTTTTGATGTAGACATTTGCTTGCTTGGTTTTCAATTACTTATTTATGTTTGCCAATTTAACCCACTGACCATTTAGCCCACCCACTGCCAATCGACCTCTCTGGAATCGCCTCTTTATCTAGAAAATTCTGCTTTAAGCTTCAACATTCAATAACTAATAAATTGTGCAAATATTTTGAGAAAACGGATTAGTTGACTTCGTGTAAAAGTAATGGTCAGTTTTGAAATCACAAATTATTGCCAACATTTTGATTATCTGCACTCTATACATGTCTTCAGTAAATTAATATTTATTGACCAGAACCTTATCGCAAATTGCTTTAATAAATCATTGGAAAATTGCATTTGGGATGTTTATTGTTTATATCAAAACGAATTTTGGGGAATATCTTTTATATGAAATTATTTCAATTTATTTTCGGTTTGGACTAGGATAAAGTATACAGCTTATCAGTTTGTCTATAGGGATAATTTAAAGGGTGGTTAACCTAACTAAAAATAATGCAAATGCTGGTATGCGTTAAAGTCTAAAAATTTTACATTAGATATTTGGTAAAAAATAATGAATAAATAAATAAAGCTAAATTTTAATTAGATAAATTGAAATTCGAGTTAAAATTCAAATTCAAATTCTAAATCAAATTCAAATTTCAGTTTGAATTCAAATTCATGGTAATAAATTTTGGCAAGAAAATCTTATAACATTTTCATATTTTAGAAAAATATTCCTATAATATTCTCATGTTTGCGGGGCAAAATCATATATTTCCATGTTATGAAAAAAATGTCCAATATTACCAATATATTGAGAAAGTTGTTTGTCAAGATATTGCCCTATAATTTTTGTAATTATCACGGAATTTGAAAAAAATTTCATAGTATTATATTTTGGGGAAAATGTGATAGCTAGACTGTATATTTGCGGAAAAAATTTTCCTGTATTTTATAAAAATAAGTCTTATACTTATTTTTTTGTAAAATGTCCTGTATTTCCTATATATAAACATGTGAATATGAGGCATATCATTGGAAAAATTGTCAAAATGTAGGATGAGGTTTATACTTGCCAATATCATGCATTTGTAATTGCAATATAATATGCCTCTTAACTATATACTCACCCTGTATATCTATTGTTAGTAAATTTTAATGCTTGTCCAATTTGATTTGTATGAAATGTGGTTTGTATGGATTTTGTATGAAAATATTTCTTTAATCCTACTTTTTATCTTTTGTTTTTGCATGAATGAATTGAAACAATAGTCTCATATAAATCCATGACTCAATCTTAGGATTTACTATTCTCTAATTCCGTTAAAAGAAATATTCTGCTAAGAACCAAAAGACAAATAAACTGTTGGCAGAAATTTGATTCTTTTCACTCTTTTTTTCTACAACTAATGAATAAATAAATACATTTGAAAGAAATGCAGACTTTTTTATCCATGATAAGTGTTAGCATATGAATTGCTCTATATTTTTGTGCAAATCGAACTCGATTGAATGCAATAAGATTTCCTGATGAGTTTTTGCTGCATTTGTTTTCTGTAAAATATGCATGAAATGATTTTTTTTTTAATAATTTGACTTCTTCGAGGAAGGAAATTTCATTCCCATTTATTGAATTGTTTGTTTTTTAAGTATAAATCTAAAGTTTTTTTTATTTTTCTCCCCAATTTTAACTTGTTTGTAAATCGTCAAAACAATGTTTAATTACTAACTTGTAAGTTAAAAGAAATAGAAGATTTGAAAGTGATTTCCACTTTGAGTTAATAATGGATTTGTATCATGGACGAAGTAAAATTTTGATTTTAAATTTAAAAAGTCCTTAGCTTATCGGGGGGTGGGGGGCTACACCCCTCCTATGGCTATGGATTTTGCTTTGTTAGTCTCTTTTGCATATCAACCCAGAAAAGAATTTCTATATTTGACTGCAAAAATTCTGATATTAAAACTGCCAAAAGCATAGTACATTTTTAATAAGAACTTTACAGAAACTGATTACTATAAAGAAATATTGTGGACAGGCTAGTTTTCTTTAGAATTCCACAGATTTTATTAAGTTTGTTTCAAATCAAATTGGATTTTCGGCAAAATTCTATAGATTTTCTGTAGGATTCTTTATAATACATCAAACTTTCTGCAGTTAATGTGTCAGTTGTCACAATGCATCGGAATTTTTGCAGAGTTGAGAGTTCCACATTTTCTCTGGTGTTTATATTTCATGTAACATAATTATGAAATTTTTTGAGTGCTACAAATTGTCTGCAGTGGGTTTCATACCACATTTTTTCTACAGGTTGCCATAAACTATCTGTATATGTTTCTAATTTCATAAGCTTTTACTTCATTATAGTACATTGAATTTTCTGCAGAATTTAAAAGGTTTTCTGCAGTTAGTACATGGGATTTTCTCAACATTGGTTTGCTGGTATTTGGAAAATTTTCCACAAGATTTTGGATTTGTTTCTTTCCCCTCCCCCTTTCCCCCAAGCCTTCAGAATTTCTTTTTCACTTTGCCCCACATAGGGGTAACGGGGGGGGGGATAGCTACCCCTCCCATCTTCCTTAGATTTTTGACTTATAGGGGCTTCACATAACATTTGTGACATTTGGAAAATTTTCGACAAATTTTTAACCCTCCTCCATTTTGGTTTTGTATTTCTAATTCATTTATTATTATATTGATCATGTTGATAGAAATTTAATTCCAACAAGATACTTCAACTCTTTTTATAAAAAAAAATGAAGTTTTAAAACAAGAAGCTAGGCTAAGGGATCACTAGATTTGTGTGTAAAAGAAAGACTGATTCTGATAGGTTTTGAGCCCTTGGCATTCGTCCAACTTCAATCCAAGTCATATGCTTCAAAGTATATGAAGTACATGTAAAAAAGAAAAGAAAAAATGTTGTAATAGCAAGTCACAGAACAATATTGATTTTTTGGTTGAGGTTCACATAGGTCGAATAAGAAAACTGTCTTGAAAAACAATAGTTTGTAGCACACTGGCATGTATAACACGATTGTATATCCTACACTGAGTTTTGCTGCATTATTATTATTATTATGGTAAAACGCAACACATGAAGGATCTAATAGAAAGTTTTCAGTTTGATTTATAAACTACATTTTGACCCTATACTGTAATATCTTTTTAAAACGGTTTCTTTCAGATTTTCTTATAGTTTTCTACACTGTGCTCACATTTTTTTAAGAAATATATTACAAAAGTGATTTCTCTGGCACATTTTGTTTTATGGATTCAATGAGAGAGTACATGAAAAGAATTTAACTTTTATAGAGTCAGTATAGCATTGAATCCAATTTTAAGTTGGACATATATGGTAACCCCTAAATTAAAAATTACTTTAATTATACATAGATTTCGCAAGCTCAATTAACTAGTTATGAATAAATGCACTTATGCCAGTGCCGAGTTCATACTGGCCTGGGAAAGTCAGGAAATTTTAATTTATCATTTTATACGTTAGGCTAAATGCATTATAAGGGAATTTCCTAGTTTTGTTATGGTTTTATATCTTTATATAATTCTTGAAATCTCAGAATTTATTATTAAAAGAAAAGTCCCACCTTGCCAAATGCACTTTTAAGAGACATTTTTCCATAGATTTCGGCAGGCACTGAAAGTTGGTGGCACCCTCTAGGACGTGCATGCATACGTGTTCCTAGAGAACTGTTGCCTTTTGTCCAGTAGAGGGCGCTGCATACTGTCAGTAAAATGGCGCCTATTTGAGCTTTGCATTTCCAACCAAATCACGTATTCAGGACATTTTATTAAATGATTGGTGGGCTCAAATCAAATTGCAATTTCCATGCCTTTCCTAAATTTCCATGCTCTTCCTAATGCAACCACCTTCTTTCAAAGTGGGACTTTCCCTTTCAGCTTGTAGTATTAAATTTATTAATTGTTGTAATTGAATGGCTAAATCTTCAAAATAATTGCCAGTTGTTATGAATAATGCATTAAAGAGGAAGTCTAACTTTATGCCAAGTGCTTTTTAAATGAAACGTAGAAATAAAATAATTATTTTGAAATTCCCTTTAATTTCCTTTAAAATGTCAGAAAAAATTTCTATTTTGATGAGGGAAAGTCAGGGGAGACTTTGTTCTGTATCATGGTAAGTCAGGAAAAGTCATAGAAATTTAAATATAGATGTCAGTATGAACTTTGTATTCACATTGACATGTTAAGATTATAGTTTATGATAAGTCATATCCTAATTTATGATCATTTTTGAGAAATATATTGTAAGTTTGCATTGCCCATTTTGTGAATATTTATTTATACGGTATTCTGAATTAGTTTAAAATAATTTATCCAAACTTTTGCTTTGAATATTTTCATTGATATTCTTAATCGGGATTGTTTGTGCTATATTTACCTTTGTCTAAATATTTAAAATCCAATTCCTCTGTCATTGGTATTTTCAGGAAGCTTTCTGGGTTTAGTTTTTTTATTGATTTTTTTAAAAGGTTAGTCCTATTAGTGTGGAAGAACGTACCATTAAGGTATACTTTAAACACTATATAAAGTCTAATTTTAAAAGCGTGAATAAAAACTGTTTCATTTTTCATAAAAGTGGAAAAATTAAATCACGGAAAGTTTATTTTTTTGACTTCTTACACTCCAGTTGATTTCAGTCTTTTTGACCATACATTTTATTTCTTCCGACCCTAAATCCTCAATTTCTATGATAATGCACCCTTATTTTTAGTATAGCTTGACAAATAGATTTTTTTTTTCAAAATCTCCTATCAATTGACATTTTCTGTTTTTCTTCTGCTTTTTTGAAGGAGATGGACTTAATTTGCAATTGCATTACACTCATTCGAGCAAGAGACATTTCCCCCTATTTTTACTCGAAGATATTATCCTTCATATATGGGCACATTTTACTGACAGTATGTTGCGCCCTCTACTAGATAAAAAGCGTCAGCTCTATTGAAACACGTAGACACGCATGTTCTAGAGGGCGCCACCAACTTTCAGTGCCTGCTTAAATGCATAGAATAATGGCGCGTAACGTGTATTTGGCAAAAATCGTAATTTCTTCAATATGGAAACTGTTGCAATTATTATTGTCACAGCCATTCATATTCAGTATAAGTTTGAGCAACTTATAATAACACTTGTTACTAAATGGGACTTTCCCTTTAAAGTCATCTTATTACAATTATTTTGTTTCTGCTTACAATACTTATTTAATTATTGACTTTGAACACATTAGCAAACGTTGATTAAACTTACAGAAATATATATAAAAATAATGAAATTTAAAAATAGTTGGCACGACTACAATGCAATTAATTGAATTGCAAAAATGGGATTCAATTTTATTTTTAAAAATTAAGTTAGCACGAGCAATCCAAGTTACAATGCACTTTTATATTTGTTTTTGGTAAACTTTTGTTGTTCTGCACCAAGTTACAACTTTGCAGAAAACATTAAAACTTGATATAAATTTTAAATTTATAGTTAACAACAAAACATTTGCTATATTCTCATGCTTGGCAATTGAAGTTTCTATTCACAAAGATGACGAGGCTAGCTTGTAATTTTAATTTAAAGGGAAAGTCCCACCTTGTAGCAAGTAATATTTAAGTTGCTCACACTTAACATATACATGAATTACTGTGACAATAATAATTGCAGCAGAGTTTATATTGAAGAAATTACGACGTTTACCAAATACATGTGAGGCACCATTTTTCAATAGACTTATGCAGACACAGAGTTGGTGGCGCCCTCTAGAACGTGCGTGTCTACGTGTTTCATAACAGCTGATGCACACACTTTATACGGCACTTGGAGAATATCTCCCTTGGCCAGGTGAGAGCTGATGCCTTTTATCCAGTAGAGGGCATTACATACTGTCAGTAAAATGGTGCCTCTTAATTTATGCTTTCTTTTTTCATCCAAATCCATGCAATCAGGACATTTTATTTATTGCTTGGTGGGCTCGAATCAAATGGCAATTTCCATGCCATTCCTAGTTTTTCATGCTCTTCCTTCTTTAACCACCTTCTTTCAAAGTGGGACTTTCCCTTTAACAAACATTAGAATAAAGAAACAATATCATGTTATAATTATCTTAGTTAAGTACATATAACGTATCATAAACAACAACTCATATATATTTATATTTGATATTTAGAAATGATCAAAAACTGACTTCTGGGGGCATCATTGTTTATTTTTGCCTACAAGATATTATTACTCATTATAAGAATTCATGCAATATCTTTATGTTAAAAAGTAGGACTAGGGCATATTGAGTATTACTGGGTTCATAGGAAAGCAATAGAATGGTCCTTTATATACATTTTATTTCTGGAAGTCATTGTTTTCTTTTTCAACTAAAAAAAAATCAATTTTTTTTTGCAGAATAAATGAAGTTGAATGATATTAAATTTATGTATATATGACAATATTTATTCTCCTTAATATTTTTTATATTATGTTTTATTTCTTCCTTTTAAGAAATGGATCCCTAAAAGTAAGTGAAAGGCATGCTGGGATTTAATGATTAATAAACATTTTGTAGGAAATCATAGCTGAATGAATTGTCTTTTACTTGCATTGTGTATACAGGAACAGTAAATATAATGGGCTTTTTACTCAACTTTCAAGTTAGAACAGTTTTCTTTTTCTCTTTATAAAACCCACACAAACATTTTATCTATTTATAATGACACATGAAAAGAGCATCTCGCTAAATACTCAATATCTGCCATGAAAATGGTGGAAATAAAAAAAAATTATGCTTCCTATATCTGAAATATTGATCACAAATGAGTGATTTCTATACTAAAAATGTGTGCTTTTTCTTGGTACATTTAACGCCCACCTACAGTTTGATTGACATTGGAGTAAGACCTCCAAAAATGAGTTGCTTAAAATAATATGGACAAAACGTAAAATATTTGCAAAATGTATGTACAACTGGATATTTTAAAGAAAGATATTTAAAAAAGTATTTGCTGCACATTTTTAAATATATACAGGGTGGACAAAAAGTCTGTTGCCCCCCCTAAAATTTGTTAGGCATTGAGGATGGGTGAAATTTGATGCA
>JAQIXP010002157.1:0-15866 GCA_034700285.1 Proteroiulus fuscus | reverse complement strand
TACAGTTTGAAGAAAACGAATTTAACATTGAAATCCCCATAGGCCCACGCTGTTAAAAGTGTGGACAGCCCCCTTAATTAATTATAGTTAGTCCATTGTCAAAGGGTGCACTGATAACTTACTCTATAATATTATTACTGCTTTTCCAATTGGGTATTCACTGTAAAAGGGTTCTAAACGGTATATCATTTTCAGTTAATTAATTACAGTTACTATATTACTATCAAAAATTATTCAGAATTCAATTTTATAATAGACGAGATGAGAAGTCCTTAATATGCAAGTGCATACAATAAGTGAATGATGCAAATATCGTTTACTAACATAAACTAAACAGAAATCTCAAGATATTAAAGCGTTATAAGCCATATCCCACGCATGCATGTAATGATTAATGGTTATAAAAATCAAATAAGCCTAATTGAATTTGATTAATTGTTCACTCCAGCATGTTCAAGCATAGCATTGTGTGCTTTTGTGTCATATATATATAAGCTCTTGACTCAATTTCTCAAAATCAATTTCCTTCCAAATCCATTAAAAAAAAATCAATTTTTCAAAAAGAGAAAAAAAAGTGCGTGCATGCATAATATAATATTTAATATATAGATATATGGCATGGAAAAATGCTGTTATGCAACGTGAATTTGCATAGTCACAAAATATTTAAATTTATTCATAAAATGTGTGATGTCTATTCAGAGAAGAAAGACACTTCTATGCATGGAAAAGCACATATATAGTCCAATATTTTCTCAAGAAATTATTTACGCCATGCATTTACAATCTCGAAAAATATTTTCACACTGCAAAAATCCTTCCAATTTATTAAATTTAATATTTTATTATAAGTCAGATAGGCAAATGAATAATACAAATCACTAAAAAAAATCAATAAATGTTCACATTCTCCTTCGCAACTAGAGTGAACTATAGGGGCCTTTACATACTTCTAATGGACCAATCAGACACAAGACAAGATTCAGATTCAGTCTGTATACAGCAAGAAGAAAGTTACAACTAAATAATCCAGAAGAAGAATATTGCTGATTGCAAGTAAGTAAGTTCATTCTTTTGTTGAACAGGCCGATTGTGCAAGCTACAAGTTTAGAAGCTTTCATAATTTGAAATTTCTCTTGTTATACTTTAAAGGGCCATGCAGTCCCACCTTACCTCAAGCATGTTTTACAACAAAGAGGTTAAAACAACAAGTATAGAGATAGAAATTTAATTTATAATTACTCATTCAATAGTTATTAATTTTGAAACATGCCAATGTTAACAAAAATCTCCAGGGTTGATAGTAGCCATGTTGGAAGTCATTTTGTCAATCCCTCTAGTAATAAACTTGATGGTGTACAAGTTTTTTGCATAACAGAGAATATGCATAACTATTCCATAGGATAAAGTGAAACCAGCTTGAACCCCCCTTTGCACGCAGTGCCATTCTGCCTGGGTGGGGGAATATTATAAAAAATATTATAAAAATGGCGCCTATCCTTTATTTTGGAAACATAATTATTTCTGAATTATGGCATGTGAACTGCAACTATTAATATATACTGCTCTTTCTATATTATTAATAATCTTAGTTTTAATATGCATATGGCACAAAGAGGGACTGTCCCTTTAAAGAAGATAAAAAACGACATTAGAGTTGAAGAGGATCAAAGGTAAATACTTTGATCCTCTTCATTTTATCATCTATATATATATATATATTTATATTAAAGTAGTTAAGATATTTCTATAGTCGACCCAAATGAAAGAAGGGTTAAAATTTAACAGCAGTAACCACAAAGCGTCTCATATTCAGACAACCCGCCCCTTTATAGTCCCTATGAATTAATGCATTATGGGGGGTGGAGCCTATTCAACTTCTAATCTCGGTAATAGATGGCGTTGACGAAAGAACAACTATTTCAATGGTTCGATGGTTCCATTAGAGAAAAAATTGAATAGAATCTCTGCAGAAATCCCCATAGACAAACTGTTATTAAATCGTAATTTCCGTTTCGATGAATAAATTTTCTATATTATATCATTTATATATTATTCCTAAAACACATTTTAACAAGTTACTCATACATTGTAATGTTAATGTGGACTATAATACGTTACAGAGTTGTTCAAACCATTTAAAATTAAGGTTGCTTCACACCTACGTAAAAAAATACGTAAGACGTATAAGTTGGAAAAATCCAACTTTGCAATTCACGTATAAAACGGGTTGTGATGACGTCAAAATCGTCATCTATACAACAAGTTTTATACGCCTTACGTATTTTTTTACGTAGGTGTGAAGCAACCTTTATTCCCTATAAGTAGGCAATCACACACAGCATTTATGTTCGCAGTGATTGCTATCAAACAGGGGCAAAAGGCAGCCAATCCCAAGCAGGAGAAATGGTTACAAATCGCTATTTTGACGTTATGATCGTGTGACCATTCGGTTACTTGGTCTGAAGCTGAAGCGTTTTTGTGGTAACCTCTGTCGTTTTGGTGAGCAGGATCACAGTGGAAACTAACAAAAGGGTTACCCACTCGTGATCTAAATAAATAAGTAGAGTACCAAATGAGATCACAGAAAAACACAAGAGGGCAGTGTTCGGTCGCGTTTTCGCAGTTGGGTTATAGCCTATGATGCAGTTAAGAACTATTTGTGAACTGGAACACATGAACGCCTTCTTTCCACAGCTGCATGCAGTTACTAAAAACATTACATTATTTGGCATCTCAACAGCTCTCTGTTGAGACAATATTTCTATCCCATTTTTCACAATATTTGTATTTGGGTCCCGTTAAAACAGGCCTATTGGGGGGGGGGGGTTACATGTACATCATTGAAGCGCCTCTATGGGCCTAAGCTAAAAACTCTAGTTCATTACCCTTTTCTTGCCCTTGCCCATTGAGAAAACAAAAAAACTTGACAACTCGGCAATATTGAGCTGTGTTCCCAATAAGAGATCACGAACCGAGTGATCTAACTGGATTATAATAATTGCAACCTGCATGGTATCGACTGAATATGCAAGAATCTACTTCATTTTCCTCCTTTTCATAATTAAAATACAAAATAACAAAGTTGGCAAATTGAAATTTTACCTTAAGCCTTTCAGCAGCTATAATTGCCTAAGAGATTGTGAAATGAGATATAGGCAAACAGGGAATAGATCTGCCTATCTATTATTATAAGCAAAGATGCTCGCGTTTTTATATTAATCCTTGGGATTTATGGAATATGAACATAGGGGAAAGATTAAAGACTGACAGCTGCAGCAAGGCATGTGCAATACAACCGCTTAATTCCCTTCCAGCCATAAATAAACGGGTCCAAACTAGGTTTTTGGCACAAAAATCCCATCATTAATCACTTTTTTTTAAAAATTCCACAAATTTCCTAACTCTTTCTATCCAATTTTCTTTGCCTGACAAGAACATGAAGATCAGTTAATCATCTCATTCAAGCAATGGATGCTTTTAAAAATTAAGTACAGCCCCCTGGTGGCCAAATTGCAAGTCGTTTGGTGAGCCTTCCTTGTTTAATCCCATTGTTCAATAGGTTACAAGACTAACCAGAACCAAATTCAATACAAATCAGTATCCTAGAATACAGTCAGCATAAATATGCCATATTGTATCTCTGGGAAATATTGTATCATATTGTATCATAAGAAAATGCCTGCCACCAAATTTTCAAACATACATCCCAAGCTTAAAGGGAAAGTCCCACTTTGAAAGAAGGTGGTTGTAGGAATAAGAGAATGAAAAATTAGGAAAGCCATTAGAATTGCAATTTGATTTGAGCCCACCAATCATTAAATAAAATGTCCTGAATGCATGGATTTGGGTAAAAATGCAAAGCCCAAATAGGCGCCATTTTACTGACAGTATGTAGTGCCCTCTACTGGATAAAATTCATCAGCTCTCGTGAAACACATACACATGCATGTCTTAAGAGGGCACCACCAACTTTCAGTGTCTGCTAAAATCTATGGAAAAATGTCTAGTCAGTGTGCACAATGTAAATATTTAAATATTACTTGCTACAAAGTGGGACTTTCCCTTTAGAAGGAAAGTCTCATCTCAAAACAAATGATGTTTAGATGAAAGTCCAAGAAGAGTTCATATGAGAATGTTAAAGTAAAAGTGCCCCAGACTTGCCATAAATAAACTATTGCTGGTAAAAGAACATCCAAGTACTATCTTTCCCAACTTATAAAGATAATCCTGAAACTTCTTGAACAGCCCTCGTATTTAATCGAGCTTTCTGATTGGCCCATTACAAGGGGTAGAACGCTTCAAAGAATACAATATGGGTAAACTATAGTACAGTACTGTTAGTGAAGTTTTATGATCTGATTTATTAGATGTCACTAGGATTACATCTATAGCTGGGCTCTGATTGGTTGTTAGGCGCCTATTTAGTTCATAATAATTTAGCATACTGTGTAAATATAAACCATGGGAAAGGCGCTTGTGTTATCAGCCAGTGTTTTATATTTCAAACAAAATAGGCTATTATTTTCCAGTTTTATCTTTTGTCTACGGTTTAGTAATTTTCCCTAATAATTCAAAGCGATTAAAACATGAATTACAGTGCTACGGGTCTAATCTGCATTGTTCCTGGCTGTTCAACGGAGCGTCGTCCCTCGCTCCATTCGCGACCAAAAAAAATCCCCCGTCGCAACAGGTCTATATATACACGCCATCGTTTTTAATTGCAAACTTGTTGTAATTAATATTAAGAAGAAACGCGTGTTATCTCTTAAAAAACAATCAATGCTTATAGATGACAATGCCAGCTAGTAAAGTACTTCATTAAAGCAATTAAGGAGGGGAGACAATGTGCACAAGCGATGAATTTTATCAATCAATCACTTGAAAAACTAATCAGAATATAGATAACGATGTCACAGCCTAATTAAAAGAGCGCCATCTATTGTAAGAAACATGCAACAGGAAATGCTAAAGCATACTTGCTTGTTAATTTTGTTTTACTTTCATAAATCAAAGATTAAGATGCGATTTAATCCCATACAAAAAAGAAATAATTCTAAAATGCATTTTTAAATGCATTTAACTCTATAATTGATTATGAAAATGTAAGATTTTTGGGACAAGTTTCTTTCAGTATGCATTTAGAAAAACATTTCCCAATGCATTTAGGAAAACCACTTCACAATGCATTTAGGAAAACATTTCACAATGCATTTAAGAAAATAGTTCACAATGAATTTTAAAATGCAGTTTTGTTGAGTTGTAACTACATTTTAAAATGCCTTTTAAAAAAGTCATTTCAAAATACATACTTTATAAGTGCATTTTAAAATGCATTTCAAATGTTGAAATACATTTTGAAATGCATTTCTTTTACATATGGGATATGACAGTGATATGGAAGGTCGACTAAGGAAATATAATATAATTCTTATTAAGCACATTTTTCTTTTAAAATAGTGCATTGTGGATGCTAACTAATTGTCAGGGCATGAAGTTATTAATGAATTACTTTACATGACCTGTTCAAAATAAGAGTGGTCCACCTGGAGAGTAATAAGATTCAATTATGATCTTATGTTTATGCATTATAATTACTGGATCCTGCATGGTTAATCGTCCATACCCCATTCACACGGGCAGGTATCTCGATTAAAAATAAACCATGCATAAAGTTGATCATGGTTAGCTTGAATTCAATCGTGATTACACGAAATAACCAACTAACCGTGATGTATTCTTTATTTACTAGTATACATTTTTTTAAGTCAGCCATTATAGAAAAAAATGTGCAATAAAAAAAAACGATATTGATCCCCTTTCTTTATCACCCATCTTCATTACCCAGAATGCCACATTCTCATACATGATTATAGTCGGTTCCAATAATTTTGGACCCTGGCTGCATAGGAAATACATGGGGACCAGGGTCCAAAGTTATTGGAACCAACTATAAACCAAGTTTTCATCCAGTACTGATATAAGCAAGTATCATTGCCCAACGCTTGGTTGCTTTGGGCATCAAATCTCTGGAGGCTAGACGGTCACACTGCGACCTGAAAATGTGTTACCGTATGTTTAATGACCTTACCTTCCTGGGACCCGACCCCCTCCTTCTGATAGCTGGGAATGCTCCTAGCACCCGATCTCATCCTATGGCTCTCACGTGGCCAACTGCCCACTCTAATGTGCGCCACTACTTTTTCCAGGCAAGAGTAGGTCAGGCCTGGAATGCCCTACCCCATGCTTTGGTCATGACCGGTTCTCTGGCAAGCTTTAGTAGGGGCCTCCACAAATTGTGACTGAACTTTATTGTATTGTTGCCCTGCCATATTTTACATTCTTGTGATGCTTATTTTATATTTTTGTACTGAATATCTTATGTATTTTTTTTTCTCGTGCGTATTTTACTGTTCTCCGGGCGTTTGTTAGTGGCTGACTTTCAGCCCTGAACGTTCCCTTTTCATGTAGGGTTTTTTTGCAGTACATGGAATAAAGTCATTATTATTATTATTATTATTATTATTATTATTATCAGCAATGATTTAAGTTCCTATAGATTTCATTAATCCCGTGCATTCTTATGAAAAATCCAGATCATGATCAAACTGTACATGTGAATTTGGTATACAACTAAATCAGATCTAGTGTGATCACTATCGTGTTATAACTCTATTCGTGCGGATGGTGCAACGGGTATTCTATAGGCCTACATCAGACTGAAAACATTAAAAATATTTTCAAGAAGTTTCTAAACTTAAGTGTCAAACCTTTTTCTATAACTTTCCAATTTCCATGACCAACTTTTATTTCCCTGACTTTTCTTGACTGTATGGTATATGTACCTTACAAGAATAAATATCCTTACAAACAAGTATATTTGGTGGATTTGCAGAATTCCTACTTATAAAACAGTGCAATGAGATCAACATGTTATATCAACCATCTTGTAACATGCATGTAAATGATATTTTGGAGCATTTAGTATAATGCATGTTTCAGCAAGTATATGTAAACATAAGTAATTGAACATTTGTATATGTGCCACCAGGGGGATTCAATACATAAAGATTATATCTATTCCATAATATGTCCCCCGTTGGCATAAACCCAACATATCATTGACTATGAAGGATGTGACGTAGTTAAATGAGGGGAGAAGTTGGGAGAACAGCAATGAGCATGCATGTTTAATGGAGCATTATAATAGTAGCAAATTGAAAGTAGAAAAGTCAACAGTCAGAGTTGTTATTTGGGCAAATTTCAAAACGAATTCCATCAAAGGCCCTTTTTACTCTTTTTTTTTTACTGCCAGAATTTCTATTAGTTTTCGAATCAGTGAATTCGCGAGTGGCGCAAACATAACTCCAAAAAGAACAACAATTGAGTTTGGCAAATGTACTTTTCGTGAAGTTAGATACTTGAAAATATATGGATTGCATATCACAAAATAGGAAGAGAAACTGAGAAATTGTGATTCCTACCTTCAACTGTTTGCACCACATAAATGTCAAACTGATGGCCGACAATGCAGGAAGCGGAAATGGATCCCCAAATAGGCATGTTTGGTATATACGAGAAATTGAACCGCAACTACAAAGTCAATAAAGAAGAAATAAAAATGGATTAGACATCACGTGGTTTATGCAAACTGAACGTTTTCCATTCATTGTACAATATACGAATGTTAAGGAGATAAGCAAAATGCCCACTTGTGGCGCTACACATGGACCATTCAAATACTAGCCTAAGTAATGAAAAAATGATTTTGATCCCCTCCCCCTCTCCTCAATCCTACCATTAATAAGACAACATTTAGGCTACTACAAATCCCCTCCTGCTCCTGCCCTCATGCAGCAGTGATGGAGTCATCATGCAATACAAATATCTCCCAACCCGTCTGGCAAATTGTGAAATCAGATGGGTGGGGTGGGAGTAGGGGTTAGTGAAACCTCGCTGTACTTGTCAGGGGTGCAAACTTTGAGGATGTGCAAAAATTGCTTCTTGGATGTCCAATCGATCGCTTCAATGCAGGGTCGTCGAGTGGCCCGATTTCTTGGCATTATTATTGTGACCTGACCGTATGAGGGCGCCAGTAGTCTTTTACCGATAGAAAATGGCTGAAGGTCACGGTAAAGCAAGAAATGTTTGACCTTCAGAGTAACTAGATATTATTGCCATCTAGCGTCAACTTTTGGCAACTATAATTTATATAATATATATAACAATTCGATCGCCTGTTGGTATGGTCGAAAAAGCATTGAAGCAGACGACAGTTCCTTCACCTAAATATACTACACCGTACTTCAATGTTATCCATAGAGATGTCTATGGTGTTATTCCAGCAAAAAAAAAAGCCTGCACAAATATTTTTGTAATTGATTTGCACTTTTAAATTGTAGAAAAACTTGCAGAAGTCTACATTTCTGAACGTTTATGAAACAAAGTCCTACTTTGAGTAGATTTTTATGCTGAAAATGTAGGCTACGTTTTCTTCTACAGTTCTGCTTTTTTTTAAAGTTTTCTGTAGGCCTTATTGTTTGAACAAAATTTCTGTAGTCTAGTGATGCAGAAAAACTGCTTTAGAAAACAGCATATATTTTCTAAACAAATTACGTACGTTTTTGTTTTATAAAGGTTGCTTCACACCTACGTAAAAAAATACGTAAGACGTATAAGTTGGAAAAATCCAACTTTGCAATTCACGTATAAAACGTGTTGTGATGACGTCAAAATCGTCATCTATACAACAAGTTTTATACGCCTTACGTATTTTTTTACGTAGGTGTGAAGCAACCTTTAATGTACAGAAATACCTGCTTCAGTTATTGTTTTTTCTTCAATTTAAGGTCATAAATTATACCGGCATAAAAATTCGAGTTTTCTGCAGACATTTTTAGCCAGGATTAGGGTCACACGAAGGGATGGGGGAGGGGGAATCAAAATGGGACCGTGTATCACCCTTCCCCTCCCCCGAAATTTTCGAAGTAATGCTACTAGATAAAATGGCAAATTTAGGCACTTTTGGTGATTTTTTAGCCCACTTTTGAATGTTTTTGAGCAAAAAAAATCGCCTGCGGCGCCATTTTCTATTGATGTTTGCAATTATGTACAAAACCTTCACATTTGATCATTTTGTTTGCATTTTGATGTACAATGGTCTTGTTATTTTATTCGAGGAGGGATGCATTCCAATAAACAATAGTATACTTTAAAAACTTTTAAACACTCTCCCCTCACCCCATAATTACATTGGGTTAATGTTAACCTTTGTTGGTACAACTGGCCCTAAGTCATTTAGTGACATAATTATAAATCAATTCAAACCGCCAATCCTATATATTTAGATCACTAATTATGCTGCTTTTGATTTCATCCCATTGCTGTGTACTGCACGAGATAAAGTTTAATAAGCATATATGTTTTGGCGTTGTATACCTGTTACGCAAAAATTTGTACACCATCAAGTTTATTACTAGTGGGATTGACAAAATGACTCCCAACATGGCTACTATCAACCATCACGATTTTGTCCTCATTGGCCTGTTTCAAAATTAATAACTATTGAATACTAATTAAAAAATAAATTTCAATTTCTAAGCTCTTCTTGTTTCATCCCCCTCTTTTTTTGCAAAAAATGGTTGAGATAAGGCGGGACTGTCCCTTTAGCACCCTTCTGTAAAATATACTTTCAATGAAGCTGCATATATATGCCCCTAAATGAGAACACCAATAAAGTAGTAATAAGATTTCATTTCGTTAATTTATCTTTTTTTTCTGACAAAGAATAAGCTAAATTGGGCACCAAAGGATAAGGTGGCTAAGACCCGAGCTTTTCGCAAGTAAGGGAAACGCTCGTGGAAAGCCATTAAAGCCATGGATATAAACCCATTGGATTTCATTTGATCCGAGTACATGCAGCCGGTAGGCAATAAGTCAATGTCCAAAATGATTGTGGAATCCCAAGCAAATAATATAAGTTGGAAAAACTACATAAACTTTGGGAAAAAATACATGGGTGGTTATGAGCAAAATCACAAAATGGTTTCTTATATATATGTACACGTGTTTCTTCTATATATATATATAATATGTGAGCTAGTTTCGCTCGTTTATTATATTTCGGTAATCTCAAGTTAAGAGTGCAGCTAGTGTGTGAAAAATGGTTGCCATCTCATCGTTTTGTCAAGCCAAGAGGAAACACGATGAAAAATGAGACTTAGAAAGAAGCAGGAGCGTCATTAGGATGTCAGCAACTCAGGCTTACACCATTTACACAATAAATACAAGTTATGGTAGAAAATAAGACGAAAAAAAACAAGAAAATGGAGAAAATTTCGAGGAATCGGAGCAGAGTCGAAATAGTCCAACATTCTGGAAACAAATGAAGATGTTCTCAAGCGCAATTCACAATTGATTTCTCAATTTTTGGAGTAAGGAAAACTGGAAAATATAACGAACGAAACAATGCATGCAGACGTAAATATACCCTATACTATCAAAAATTCCAGAAATAAATTCACGAGCGATTTAATAACAAAGAAATTTGTATTTCCCAGAAATTCAGTAGTTTATCAGACGTTTGCTGAAGACAGGCTCCATATATTATATGCAAACCATTTATTTATATATTAAATATAATTCAGTTTTTATGTAATGTCGCAGAATTTTTATTAATTCGGCAGAAGTTTAGGTTGAAAAGATATAGGGCTAGTGATAAACAAAAGTATTCTGAATGCAAAAAAAATATATGATTTCCAAAATGGCTTATTTGGGTCATTCTCACAAACTGATTAACTTTAACGTCCCATTTCGATAGCTTCATTCACAAGTAGCAAATAAGCCAAAAGTTGCTTTTATAAGATAATAGCGTATTTATGGAAAAATGGTATAACTTGGAAATAAACAATGTTAAATGGCTGAAATTTGGTGAACAGAGAAAACAATTTATATATTTTATAGGGAATGTGCTAATTTTTGTTTAATAATTAAATTAGTAAATTCAATTAAGTAATTTGAGAAATAAAAGGCTTCAAAATGCATATTTGCAAGTTTGACTTTGATTAATTTTGCAGGAAATCAAATTTAAAAAAAGTGCAAAAAACGAATGTGCAGATCCATTAGTTTACCTATATTGAATATAAAGCAAGTATATAAGAATGAGCAAAAATTGTCAATTTGCTATTTGAATTCTAATAAAAATCCAGGTATCGAGAAACTTTTAAAAAATTAGCTAACGAATGGTATACCACTCACTGTATACTTGTAACTTTTATGAATGATACCTTGTTGAATATTCTCTACTGATCACTTCTGTAACTTTAACAATTATGGGTTAAATTAATTTCTGTAACTTTTAAATTAATTGGGGACACTTCCAGGATCACAATAATTCACTTATCTAATTTTTAACAAATTGGCTCATTCGCTACTTCTGAATTAAGCCATCGATATATAACATATACTCAATTCCCTTTCCACAGTTTTAGGAAAGATAAATAAATGCAACACAACTGATTGCATGATTTCTCTATAAAATTCCCTTCATGCATTGATGATAAATAGTCTCTATTTTGAGAATATTTTGCAAATATTCTATTGTGTATACGAGCGTAAGTTTATTCGGTGAAAAATATGGCTATACAGTGAGCCCAATTAGTAATTTTCTCCCATTCATCAAAAAAGCCATGCATGCTTTAGTATACAAATATTTACAGTGTTTACTAAAAAACTTCAACCGATGATATTTTTTACGTATTCGTGGGTGTTCGTTATAAGTTGGATCCATGCATGCACACCCTGTTGCTTAGTTACAGGTACATGCGTGTATATATAGGGGCGTAGTTATCTTTATTTATCATCTTGGAATCATGTAGATGTACTCGTGTTAAAAATCTCCCCTAAACCCCATCCTGTTTCGCTCTTTTATATGCAAATACGAAGATACAATCTACAATCAACTTGCATGCACTGGATACATGCATGTATGCATACATTTAAACACTACATGGATCAGACATTGCAAGCATGGACTTTTGGTTGGTGCCATGGCATTTATTGGAATGTACGATGATGATTAGCATGGCTCTACCAACTTTTCATGGATTATAAGGATCAATGATTTTTTACAATCGTTCCTAATTCAATTATATAGCTTGCTATTGTATCCATGCATACAGCATTCACACATCAAAAAAGAGTATAAATACAATGGGTTTTTCTGTCAACTGAAATGCATACATTTTTAAGTTGAAAAAATTCTTAATTTTTAACTATTTTTAGCATATTTTCTATATTGCTGTACATATAGCAACCAACATATGAGATTATGGAAAAGTGTTGGACCAGCATGTTGCAATGTTACTGATATCAGGTTCTAATGCATCATATAATCCATTAATGATGGAACCACCAAAACAAAAACTGGCAGAAATACCATGCAGGGTTCCCACTGAAATTCAATTTTCAACTTCCTGACTTTTCCAGGTTTTTGAAAAAAAATTCCCTGACTTTATCAAAATATATTTATAGAATAAAATTGAAACAAAATTATAACAGTTACATGTGTTAGACCTTTGAAATGGCTTACAATGATTTGTCTTCTCATATTAGGGAAATAGTCTTAGAGCACAATGTTCAGAAAGCAGCAAATGGATTATCTTCAATATTTTCAACCATTTTGACCAATTGACATTCAGACTTGGATTACACCAATCACTATTAAAACATTTTTCTTTCCAACCATTCCAATCATAAATGTAAACCAAAAATACATTTGCATAAGAATATATACATAATGTTTTTTGAATTGCTACAACAATTAAATACCACTGCCTTACCTCTATAGGTAAAAATATTGATATTAATTTGATCTGGAAACTAAACGTTGCTAGTCAATATGTCTTCTCATGCATGCAAATAATAACAAGAGAGAAAAGTCCCTAAGCATGCTAAAGGGGAATTCCCTATTATCACATAAGTGTGCCCAGATGCGCCCTCTTTTGAGCTGTATTTAAGCTTTGAGGTTATGGCAATTTAAGGCTGCAGGCACTTTACTATGCATGAAAATTTGAAATTTTCATGACTTTGCCAGGTTGTTCTTATTTCCCTGACAATTCCAGGTTGTTCTTATTTCCCTGACGATTCAAGGTTTTCCATGTGAGTGGGAACTCTGAATACACTATTCAAATTATATTTTAGAAATATAAAAAATGTTATCAAAATGCAAGAATTTCCATTAAGTGACTCACATTGACTCAATATAGAATCCCATTGTCCAATTAATAAGTGACTTAAGGTGCATTTCCACCAAGTGTTCAAAATGTTTGCAAACTCGATAGTTTTTTTGGTTGAAAGGGGATCACAACTGCTTGCAAACGTTTGTAAACATTGCAGCTGAAGTCGATAAATCAAAGAAACTTATTCTTTGTAGCAAAAACCCTAGTTTTTTAACGCATAGTTGTTTATATTCAAATTTGCAAAAGTTTACAAACACTAGCAACCATTTGCAAACGTTTTGTGTAAATGCATCTTTGTTGAAAACACCCTCAATATTTTTCAGAAATCTGTGTCTATGACTATTATCAGACTATATATCACAATTTTCAAAGAAAGCAGTCTTAAGACTTTAGTCTTATAAACAGTGCACACAGCAAAATCCAGTCTTGAAATTGAGAACCTGCACTGTTTTCATTATGGTCTTATAGACTTGATCAACAATACATTTTCCAAGTCAGTATCAGTTGATACAGGTGTGAAAAGTATACAGTTTTAAAGAATAGCAAACAATATGGACAATAGACTTCTGCAGTGCAGATGCAACATCCTTTGTTACAAAGTTTCATTTTCAGCTTTTCTGTATTATATAAACTTCACTTTCCATTCTAATTAATTATCCCCATGTATTGAGAAGAAGAAAAAAAAAGGAGCAGCTAGGGATATTGGAGGGACTTAGTGGTGGATTTCCAAAGATCAATTCGGGCTCGCCAAAAGCGCTCCAGCTGAATCACTTCTAACAAGTGTTCTAAACGAACGTGGGATTAGCCAATAATTGGTTTCCTTGTCACAAAAAGGATTTTACAGCGTCACATTTTGTGACAGCGAAGACACTTTTCGCTTGACGGTTCCGAGCCGACGTTAAGCCGTTTCGGGCCGGGTTTCTTAATTCCACCGGCTTACATTATTGTTTTCTTATTGCTGGAAAAGATGCTATGCTAAAACTAATGCCATTCAAAAGCATTGTGTATGTGCCAAATACAGTTCATTCTGTTCATAAATGCTTCAGACAATGAAGAGCTATACATGCGTGTGAGCAACAGTTAAATCTATAACAGCTTGCATTATAATATCTTGGCATTGTCAACGGAATAGAATGCAACTTAGACGTGATTGGTCAAAAGTTAAGAAACACTGCATGTGCAAAATATGAATAAAAATCTCAAGTTATAGCCTATGCAAAGTCAACAGAAATCTTTCAAAAGAGTTAAAAACCCATGGTGTTCCAAGATCAACATAAATTATACCAAAATCCATAACATAAATATTGCATACTCTCATTCAATTCAATTCAATTCAACTCAGTACCTTACAATCAGCATATCATGATGCCATTTGGTATACGAGGGGGTTACCCCTCTATCAATAGGAGACTGCATACGTCATGCAGTAGTGACTTAAACATCGTTGTTAAATTGAATTTCTAATAATTTTGAACTACTGTATTTTAGGAAGATTATTCAATTCAATTCAACTCAGTACCCTACGATCAGCATATAATGATGCCATTTGGTAGGGGGGTTATCCCACATTCAGGAGGATACTCCAACGTCATAAAGTGGTGACTTAAACATCATCGTTAATTGAATTTCTAACAAATTTTGACTATCCTTAGGAAAATTATTAAATTGATTATTAATTGATTATTATTTAATTATTTAATTATTTAAAAATTATTTAATTGATTATTATTAATAAGATTATTTAATTGTCTCATACATTGGAGAGATCCATTCAGATTTAAAAATTGAAACCTTGGTTTATGTGCTAAAGCTCAACTCAGTCTGTAGGTTTTTTTTTCCTAATCTTCAACTTAACCCAAGGTTTAAATTTAAAAATTGACTGCATGGATATCTTTACTGATAGAATTTAAGAAAAAGGACCGTTTAAGCACGAATTTCCTTCAAAAGATTGGAGTGAACAGTGCCTACCTCCATCATTAGTATTTGGCTTAAAGATATGGAATTAAATTTAAATTACATGGCAAATTAAACCTTTTGAAGAAACCTAAGCTTAAATCTTTCCTTCGAGATCGCAATGATTCCCAATTCTATAACAATTCTGACTTTTTCTTGCATTCTAAAAGACAATGGAATAATCTTCCTAAAACTATTTCAAAATTGTTAGGAATTCAGATTAACAACGATGTTTAATCAAGTCACAACTGTATGACGTAAGAGTACCCTCCTGATTGTGGGATACCTCCCCCCCCCCCTTACCAAATGGCATGATGATTATGCTGATCATAGGGTACTGAGTTGAATTGAAATTGAATTCTAATAGCGCTTAAAGAACATCTTTTGGGCTCCCTGCAAGAATTGGAAGTACATCTACCAAATTTGGCAATGTACCTCCATCTAAGTTATCATCATGTCTACTGGAATTCCCATAATGCATTTGGACAATCACACCCAAAAACTTTGGAAAACTTCTTGCAAATCAAGAAAGCAGGTTAAAGGGACAGTCTCACTTTGAAACAAGTTGGTCTTAATAAAAAGAGCGTGAAAAATTATGATTAAAATGGAAATTGCGATTGCTTTTGACAATATCTATCAATAGATAAAATGATCTGAATACCTGGATTTGGTTGC
>JAQIXP010002156.1:0-15868 GCA_034700285.1 Proteroiulus fuscus | reverse complement strand
TTTCCGCAGTACTGCTCTGCATAAACCGGATTGCTGTCCATCTTGCGCTCAATTCCAGCTAACCATTTTAGGGCCATCGATTTGCTCTCTGGGAATTCTGGATCGTCGTCCTGTCATAGAAGTCCAATCTTGAAGCGTTCACCGACACGCTTCGTTGTGGCCTTCATGACTTCTTCCGCTCTCTTGTCTTCTTTAGAACGAGGCTTCTCTGCTAGCACTTTCACACCAAATGATTCTGTCTTGAAAGAATCCTTCACCAGTAGATAGAGCGCTTCATCTTTGGCATCCTTCAACCAGTGACATTGTGAAATCTCGTTGCAATTTCCACGTCCATTGGCGACATTCCTGTGAATGACCCATCCTAGCGCAGTCTTCGACAGAATCGGCGTCTTTGGCGGCCTTTGGATGCACTCTGTAGACACTATAAGATTCCCGTGATCTTGCCCGATCAGTATCGTCGGTTTGGCATCCTTTAACGAGTCGATTTCCACATTCCGTAGATTTTCCCAAGTGGCGGCCATTTTGTTGATGTCCACAGTTTGTCTTCTTAAAGGTAGATCCTTTACCGTCCTGACATCTTTGAACTGGTAATTCTTCTCCATCTTAGATCCTTGGATCCTTACGCTGACTCGGCTAGACTCTTCAGCACTTAATCCATTAGACGTTCCAAAGACGTTCCGGCGGCACTCCTTGGTTGGATCGATTTGAAAGGCGCACTGAATTTGAATCCATTCTTTTAATTTCAAAAAGTGTTCCAAAAACTCACTATTTCCGGTAGAACTGTCCAAATTTCTTGAGCTGAATGATCCGGCTCAACGGACCAATTTATAGCTGCTGACGAGCTGGTAGAGGACTGTATTTTTTAGTTGTTTTTCACTAGCCGGACCGGAAACTCAAATCTCAATAGCCTAAGCCTAAAACAACTTCCACCGGAATATCCATTGTTTTGGTTTAAATTCGTTTATTTTCATGGCACAAACAATCCAAAATGTAGAAAACGTCACTGAACAAACTTTAGCACAAATACTTGCTCACTTTTTGACAATATGTTAATTAAATACATCGTTTTAGAGACCGAAAAATGCTTCAAACCAAACCGAACAAATTCATTTTTCCAACCGAAACTAGAACTCCAAAACATGCACACACCATGCAAATCATGCATTTTTTAAACTAGCGCGCACGTGCCAACTCATTCAAAACTCATTCAGAGTCAACCTAAGACTCTCGAAAAACTAAAGCAACAAACATTTAAACGCTCGCCAACATCCGTACTAGCGCAATTAATACAATTTAGAAACAATATCCGGACAAAAACGGCGAGCACAAACACACATTCAAAACCAAAATTCAAACTAAAAAACATCTTAATCAAATCATGTAATCAGCGCCACCATTCACATGCAATCAGCACCCACACATTCACCACATAGCACATGCTAAATATGCACATGCAGAAAAAATCCTTTTGCACATGTATTTACGAATCCAACGTGGGAAAAATGGCGGCAACATACTTCCCCCCAGTGAATGACTAAAGGGAATCACCCAATCTTAACCATCTTTGCCGTTCTTGTTATTCTTCTCTTTGTTGTTGTCATCACCATTGACATCCAACACACACAGTTTCACCACTGGATGCCTGAAAATTCCCATTCTCATCTTCGCATCAACCACCTGAATGATCCCATCTGGTCCCAGGTAGGCACTGACGATCCTGCCCCGAGTCCACTGCCCTCTAGGTAGTTCTTCATTGATAATAATGACAATGTCATTGATCCTGACTGGTTTAATACAGGAGGTCCACTTTGTTCATTGAGTTAGTGTTGGTAGGTACTCCCGTACCCAGCGCTGCCAAAATTGGTCTACTAGTGCCTGGGAAACTTTCCAACTTTTCCTCAGGTTAGTCTCTGAATTAAAGCCGGAGATTCCAGGTGGAAGAGTTGTGCTACTTGAACCAATTAAAAAGTAGTTAGGAGTTAAGGCAATGTCGTTAGCATCATCCAGGGAGACATGCATTAATGGTCAACTATTGACTAAACTCTCAGCTTCAATCAAGAGTGTATGCAGGGTCTCTTCTTTTGGATGCTGCTCTTTTAAAGTGAATTTGAGAGCTGTCTTAATAGAACAAACAAGTCTCTCCCAGCTTCCCCCATATGAGGACACATAGGAGGAATAAAGTACCACTGGATTTCCTGGGAAGCACACTCCTGGAAGATATTTTTCTTGATCCAAAACAGCAATAGCAGATTTAAGTTCTTTAGCCGCTCCACGTAAATTGGATCCATTATCAGAGTGGATCTTCCGAGGACTTCCACATCGTCCCACAAGTTGCCAAATGGCCAAGATACAAGAGTTTGTTGATAGGTCACTAGCTAATTCCAAATGCACAGCCCGAGTTGTCAGACATGTAAACAAAACACCATACCACTGTTCATGTCGTCGTCTGATGGTAACAGACATGGGACAAAGGTAGTCCATGCTAATGCTTGTAAATGGCTGCTCTTTAATACACAATCTAGACTTTGGAATAAGTTCCATTTCAGGAGTGCATGGGAGAGATCTTTGATTCTTGCACACCTGACAATGACTCCATGCTCCTCTGACTGCCACTCTCAGCCAAAGAATCCAGCAGTGTTGATGCAACTCATTTGCTACGTACTCCTGCCCCTGATGACTGGCTTTTATGTGATAGTGGTGAATCATCAACTTCACATATGCATGATGCAAGTCCAGGATAGGAGGACATTTCACATTCACTTCCAGATTTTGTGTTCTTTTAGCCGTCCTTTAAGACGAATAATCACTTCATCATCCAGCTCAGGACTTAGCTGGAACAGTCGACTGTGCTTTGACACAGTATTTCGTTGATGAAGATTTTTTAGTTCGTCTGGAAAGCCCTGTTGTCGAACATGCTTGATCCAAAGATGCTCTGCATTGTGAATCTCCAGGACACTCAACTCACTGTTATCACTGCGATGTTTGTTTTTGCAGTTAGTAATAAATCATAGCTTCCATGAAGTGGTACGGAGTAGCTGTACCCATGAGGAGAATCAATCCACATTTGGAAGAACAGAGTCCTGAGAAATAAGCAAGACACATGTCTCTGGTTGTTTCAGTTCAAGACCCTTTTTAAACTCCTGGTTTTCATCATTGTGCAAAAGCTGATTGCATGGCTTGTCTTCCTCTTTTGGCCACTCCTGTTCTGCAAACCATAGGAATGATTGCCCTGACCACCATCTACTTCCGGGCAAAAGATCCACATCTGCTGCATCACGGGTGGCATTGTCTGCAACATTGTCTTTATTGGAGATCCAATGCCAACCAGATATACCCACCAATTCTTCAATCTCTCTGACACGATTTGCGACGAAGGTTTTGAAGCGTGTCACATTGGAGTGTAACCAGCACAGAACTGTCTGAGAATCCGTCTAGAAGTGTGTGGAAGAGATATCCATGTCTAGTTCTCTGCACAAGGTTGATGCCAACTGACTGCCCATCACAGCAGCCTGAAGCTCCAAACGAAGGATTGTCATTGGTTGAAGAGGAGCAACACAAGTTCTTGCCATCACCAGGGTTACATGAACATCATCCTGTTGTTGGTATCATAAATATGCAACTGCAGCAAATGCTTTCTCACTTGCATCACAGAATGTGTGCAGTTGCACATGTTGCGCATCCTGAAGTCGATCACAGTAACATTGTGGTATCTGGATTTTGGCAATACCCTGCAGCTGCCATAACCAATGGCACCACTTGGAATTTTGTTCATTGGACAGTTCATTGTCCCACCTGATTTCTGATCGCCAAACTTCTTGCAGTAAAATTTTAGCTCGTGCGAGAAGGTGCGACAGAAATCCAAGAGGGTCATATATGCTCATTACCACGCGCAATACTTGTCATTTTGTGCGTTTTCTTTTTCCACCAACAATCTCAGGTGGTAGAGAGTGAAATTTAAGTTTGAAGACAAAGATGTCCAGATGAGTATTCTAATGTAAACCAAGGACACGTTCGGTTTGGATATCTGTATCCATTGATACTTCCACAGTATTTTTTGCACGTAGATCTGGTGGTATTGCACTTAGTACTTCCGGCAAACTGCTGGTCCAACTGCATATGACCAATCCACCCATTTTATGAACCTCAATCTCATCACGAACCAAGCAGATAGCTGTATCCACATCACGTGCGCTGTCAAGGTAGTCATCAACATAATACCGTTCCACAATTGCACGAGCTGCCTCCGGATACTAGTCACAGTGTTCTTGGGCATTTAAATTTTTGACACACTGTGCTGAACATGGAGAACATGTTGACCCGAATGTCATTACTTGCATTTCCAATACATCCGGAGATCGGTCATGGTCCATACCTCTCCAGAGGAATCGTTGAGCACATCTATCAGCTTTCCTCATACAGACTTGGTGAAACATCTCTCGGATGTCACCAGAGAAGCCAATGCGATATCTTTGGAACTTTAGGAGAACACCTATCAATAAAGCAAGAAGATCTGGTCCTGGCAGAAGGGCATGATTGAAGCTGATGTCCTGACATCTTGAAGCAGCATCCAAAATAAACCACATCTTACCAGGCTTATTAGGGTTTACCACTGCAACGTGTGGAAGGTACCATGTCCTGGGACCCTCCTCGTCAGCCTCCTCTTCAGTCAGTTGCTTAGCATAACTCCTTTTTAGATAATCTTGAATCTTTCCACAGTATTGATTGGCATTCTCAGGATCAGCATCCATCTTCTTCTCCACGCATAATAAGCGGCGCAAAGCTTGACATTTGCTTTTTGGAAAGGTCAATTCATCTGTCCTCCACAATAGTCCCGTTTTGTATATGTCACCAACTCTTTGTGTCGTGGAATTCAAGATTTCTTTAGCCCGTTTATCTTCACGAGAGAGTGCCATTTTGTCCATCACTTTAACGCCGAAAGACTCGGTGGACAATGAATCTTTGACTAGCTGGTGTAACTCATCATCCATGGTATCCCTAATCCAATTGCACTCTAATCCTGCACACTTTAATCCTCCACGGGATCTGGCTACAATTCCATGTATGACCCAACCAAGAGCTGTCTTTGAAAGGATTGGTGACTTATAAGATCTAGTCACACATTCCTTGGCTATAATTAACTCGGCATGGTCTTGTCCGATTAAGACTGTTGGTTTTGCATCTTTAATTGTAGGGAGCTTGATTCCACGAAGGTGTTTCCATTGTCTTTGTAGTTGAGGGACATCAACAGTGTGATTCCGGAGGGGTAGGTTCTTTAAGGTCCGTGCATTTGTCAACTTAAACATTTGCTCTTCTTCTGAACCCTGAATACACACATTGACACGGCATGAATTTTCTGATGTGATGCCATTAGCTGTTTGCATTTGGAACGAGTCTTTTGGTCCCTTTAATCCAAGTTGAGTAGCTATATCTTCTTCGATTAAAGTCATCTCTGAACCGTCATTCAACAATGCAAATGCTTGAACGGTTCCGGCTGGACCATGGAGACCCACAGCAACAACCTTTGTCAGGACTTTGATGTCATCTGCTCTAGTATATGTTACTGTTCTTGATGGAATTTGCTGCTGTTTTTCACTATCATCTCGTCCATGGTGGTGCAGCAAGGTGTTATGACGTCGTCCACACCCTTCAACCTCACAGCTTAATTTTGTTGTGAACTGTGAAGAACGATGTCCAGACTGTAGACATCTGAAGCAAAGTGCTCGTCGGCAAATTTCATCCCATCTCTTGTTAGTATCAAGTTTCAAAAATGTAAAACATTTTTCGATGAGATGTCCTGGCTTTTTGCAGAAGAGGCAGCATTTAGGGTTGTTTGTATTTTTCGGATGTTGCCAAGACAAATTTCTTTGTCTTCCTGTCATCGTCAGTTGCTTTCTTCCTACACTTGGTCGGATCGTACAACTTTTCCAATAACATGGACTCTCGACCTATCCAAGTTGAAGTCCTTCAACGTCACATCACTAATCTCTTTTTCCCCAATGTGGCGAGCCCAATTTAGTCGGTATGGTTCCGGAAGTTTTTGCATCAGCTCATCCATCACTATTGTGTTTTGCAAGTATGCTGGTTTCTGCAAGTTTTTCACAATAGCGCCATAATGTCGAACAGCATCTACAAAGTTAGACAGAGAATGGTAATTGCCATCCTTTGGTGCATCGATCTTCTGGATTTTGTGAAGAAGATTTTTAATGATTATATCCGGATGTCCAAATGTCCTTTGCAGTGTTTTGATAACTGTGTATGGTTCGTCCGTTAACAGCATCAAGGCTTTTACTGCTTCCTTGGCTTTCCCAGTGAGAGTACTACAAAGATGGCTCATATTTTCTTTGCAGTCATATCCACATTTTTCTGTTGATCTTAAGTACCGACTTAAATATTCCAGCCAGTTTTCTGGAGTGCCATCGAACTTAGGTAGATCATGCCCGATGGTTTTTCTCCATTCTCTTTGTTGACTTAAGAGAGCAACAGATGCTGGACAATGATTTCCGGAGTTAGCCCGAGCTTCCACGCTATCTCCGTTCACATTGTCACCCGCCGGCCATCCAACATTATGGAATTGTTGTGTATTTATTGACGGGATTGCATTTGTAAAATGTGGCACTGTTGTCGTCATTTGTCCACACTGCAATGAAGTTGGTTGATGCATATTCTAATTTCTCTCATGCTGTCCAATTATTGTTGGTGGCAACATATCTATTGAATCATGCCGAGACCCATAATTTGGCAGTTGACCGGTCCAAGTGTTCATCATTGGTGGCCGTAGATTTTCTGTCATGATGGCAATAACTGGTTCCTGTCTCCTTAAACTGTCCCGATCATTCCCAATATGACTCACTGGTTCTGGATATCCACCATGGTCCATTAGGTCTGGGATTCTGTCAATCCATCCAGATGCCCTATCAATTCCAGAAGCCATTGTAACATCACCAAGATGTTATCATCATCCATCCCAAGATTGGACAAAGCCATGTCATGTTCCAAACGTAGAATCTCCTCTTGGTCTTTGAGATGTTGATTTTTTGCTTGCTCAGTCTGAATCCTTGCCAGATTTTAGCTTGTTGTGTTTGAATTCTCGCTTGATTTTCGTGAAATCTGGCTAATTCCTTCAATCGTTCCAATTTTAACTCACGTCGTCATCGTTGTGTGGAATAAGTTTTGAAGCTTCGAACCTCTGTTCTGTCCGATGTTCCTTTCCGCCTCATCATTTTATTCCGCTCATTGTCTTCAGTCTTAGTCGCCTGATCCCTGGTCGCCATAGTTGATTCATCTTGCCTTATGTTTTTTATCTTCTCGGAATTCAATCCAGTTGACAGATAGGCGGCGCCATTAGGATTTGCAACATGTTCAGAATTTTCGGATATCTTGAAAACAGTGCTTATACGTCGTTGCTCTGTACTCGTCGCTCTGTACTTGTCGTCGTACGTTATTGTCAATATATATCGCTCTCACAATTTAGAATTTGAGAATTTCTTGATCGTCGTGGCGTGGGTATGCCTAGCAATGCAACTTGTTGAAAGAAATGCTTGAAGCGATACGAAGTTGCTGTCTAACATTGATTACCGTCTCTAAAGTCTGTGTTGACAGCGATCATGTAGCACTTAACTGAAGCAATTCGTAATTTATATTATCAGTCTAATGTAATTAATCATTGTCCAAAAATATCTTCAGTTTCTTCAGTTCTTGAATTACTAGCTTCTATGATTAACTATTGGATTAGTTCAATTTGGCACTATTAAAGTTTTCTGTTTTAGAATTCGAATTCTCAAATTTCAAATTGTTTTAGTCTATCCATAAAATTCTGAAGTTCCCAATCAAATTTTCACTTTTTGCGATCAGAATTCTACTAGGAAAACTCAGTTCAGAGCGACGAAATTAAAATGGTTATATTCTTTGGATTCCAATCTTTAATTTAAGCCTAATAACGTAATAATCCGATTATTAGTTCAGAAGTTATGAACTTACAAAGTCGGTCGATCGCACCGTTTTACCGATTCCAGTTCTTAAATCGAAATCTCTCAATTAAGCCAGACTATCGATCCGGCTCGACGGACCATTTGTTACTGCCATCGTCAATTTAGAGGACTGTATAAGAGTTGAAATAAGTTGTAATCCATACTTAAATCCATGTAGAACTGTTGAACATTTGTCAAAGTTGTTTCAAATTTTAAATAATCGCAGTAATCCACTATTTCCAAAGAAACACACAAGCATACACTACTAAGAAATTCACACAATATATACTCCCGTAATGGAAAACAATTTAGACACAATAATCCAGAAGAAAAGCTTTACAAAACGATGAGCACAAACACACATTCAAACCGAAATTCAAAACTAAAAAACATTCCAAACAAATCCTGTAATCATCATCACCATTCACATGCATTTAGCACCCACACATTCACCACATAGCACATGCTAAATATGCACATGCAGAAACTATTTTTTGCACATGCATTTACGAATCCACCGCGGCAACAAACACATTGGCAATGCTGTCTTTCAGCAAACCAACCGGGACCTTAATTTTAAACATTTTGTAAGAACGACCCATATGTGACTATAGAGAAAGATATCCTCAGTATTGTATTTTTAAAAAATAATTTAATAAATGTACCGGTGTCCATAATTTATTTACCTGAATAATAAAATCAATACAGAAAAAAGGAGATATTAAAAAATGGGCAACTGCACATAATGAAGTCAAAAAGTTATTTTACCCAAACTTTGGGATCATGTAGGTTCATTAATAAATCAGCATCTTAAGTTTCTTACAGACTATGGAGTCTGTACTTAATTTCACTCCAAATGTTTTAACATATCAATTGAATTTATAAATTGTAGCCCAAATAATCCTGTCTTTTAACTCCACATTATTGATCTTGTTGCTTCCATCTTGTAATTTATGCAAAAACCAATAAAAATCAAGAGCAGTGATGTCAGGAGAATTAATGCTCATACTGTTGGTGTGTCTTTACTGATCCAACAATATTATTGGACAATCTTTCATTGGAAGCATGTTCTTCCATTTTCTTGGAATTGCATAACCTTCAACCACTATTTAACTGATTGTACTGTTAGTTAATCTTTGTTAAACTAAATTCTGAAATGTCTATGTAGAGTGATTAACCACAACATAACTTTTTTTTCAATTAACATCACCTTTTTCAAATCTGCAGGCTATAGATGTTGTGATTGCTTGTAATATTGTTACCAAGCTTGTATGAAATAGCTTTTTTAATTTGTAAGTGTTGGGGATTGATGCTAAAAATGCACTAGTTGTTTGCCCCTGCAATGTTTTCCCCCAGCACATTTGCAGTGTGTTTGTGTGAGCGCGCGGCGCCATCTAGTTGCAAATCGGCACAACTAATTTTAAATTTAGCACATGCACTCTGAGTGAACAGCTGATAAGTTTGTCACTCACTCCAGTAGTTTCAGGTGTGTTTGACATGATGTTTTTTTGTCTTGTTTATCTTCAATAAAACCCTTGTTTTTTCAACTTAACCAGCCTGATTCCATCCAACCTCAACATGGTAGCAGAACGTGGTTGAGGATCAGCTGGTGAACAACTGTTTTTGGAAGAAAAATTCAAGATTTTTGGTGAGTGTTTGATGGACTGAAATTTAGAATTTCGATAGTTGGCATTTGAAATTTGGTGTAGTCACTGAAGGTGACTGAGAAGTACAGTGCTGTTTACTGCATAGGCGTGCAGTATTTTCCTGAGTGGAATAAAGGTGTTAGGCACTGTTTTTGTTAAGAATTTTTGGAGAATTTTTTGGTGTATTTTTGGTGTCATGGCATGTCCATGTGGTGAATGACTGGGACTGTCTAAAGTACCAGAAGACTGCTAGAAGTGCAGTAGTTATTCCTGTAGTGAGGAATAGAGGTGGGCACAGGTGAATCAGAGAATTCTGAGGTGTATTTTTTGAGTTATTGAATCAAGATGGCGGACGATCGACCCAGAATTGAGAAGTTGTCAGAGAAGGACAACTGGTCAACCTGGTGCTATGTGGTGAAGACTATTATGGAATGTGATGGTCTTCTGGACGTGTGTTCTTACAAATTAGTGAAACCAGAGGTGGGTTTGGCAAATTATAATATCGAGTTGAACAGATGGTCCAAGGCAAATTTAAACTCCAAGAAACTTCTCGTGCTATCGCTGGATATGCAGCCTTTGCTTTGCATAGAGGGATGTGAGACAGCAAGGGAGATCTGGGACAAGCTCCATCAGATTTATGATGTCCAGTATGCCGAGAACATTGATCTGTTGCAGCATCAATTCCATGACATCAGATGGCAAACAACATCAATGATGGAGTCTCATCTTAGGAAGTTCGATGTGCTGCTGACAAAGATGGTCCAACTATGTAAACCGATCGACGACAACGACATGTGCGCACGTTTGCTGCAGACATTGCCAAAAGAGTTTGACAACATCTATGTGATGTGGCACGACCTACCAAGTTCATAGAAGATGTGGGAAAAGCTATGCCGTCGGTGTATCAATTATGAACTACGACTTACTGGCAGAGATGAGGTGGAAGTGGCGACCATCATGATGTCTAAGAAGGCAACTGCAAAGAAGAACGCTGGGACAGGGTCTAGCGGTGGGACGAAGTCAAAGATGGCGGCAGGTGGTGGCGGTAATCGAAATAACCGTATATGCTTCAAATGTGGTAAATTCGGTTACATCGCAGCAGACTGCAAGACAATCATAGTTTGTTTTAAGTGCAATGGCCGATGCTATATATCCCGTGACTGCTCCAGTGGTGAAGCGAGCAGCTCAAGCAAAGGTGGGGATGCTGCAATGGTTTTGTCAAAGACGAAAAAGACGAATACTGAAAAGGATAAGGCACCTATGTAAGCATCAAAAGCCAAGATGACAACACCGAGTAGAAGTCCGGTCCAGTCATCAATGATCGACATCGCAAAGATGAAATGCCATGAGTGGTACGTCGATAGCAATGCGACGCAACACATCACGAATCGTCGTGAATGGTTTATCGAGTACAAACCATTTGCAATTCCAAAGGTGATTGACAGTGCAAAGAATGGTGTCCTTTTAAGCACTAGGTTCAGGGCGTATTATGGTGCAGACGTACAATTGCAGTAGCTGGACAGAGCGACCATTTGTTGATATTGGTTTTGCCCAGACGGTGCATTAATTCTTTTCTCCGTAAAGAAGGCGGGTCAGAAAGGTATCGACCAAAACATACGAGAGAATGGCACGATGTAGACGTTCATCAAGGTGGGAGAGCCGATCGCTGTGGTGGTGTCTCCGGGGGAGGGTGATCTGTATCGCATGGTGGTGTGAGTGGTGGTACCAGAGAGGACCTGCATCGCCGATGGATCAGATAATACTCTCCAGTCATGGCATGAGCGCTTGGGGCACCAGGATAAGTGGCATGTCAAGACATTCTTAAAGGATCGAGGGATCAAAGTCAACAACAAAGAAGAGTGTGGACTCTGTGAAGGCTGTATCCAGGGCAAGCATCACAGACTCAGCTTTGGATCCCGAGTCCAGAAGTCAACAAAACAAGGCTAATTGGTGTTTGCCAATGTGTGCGGTCCGCTGGAAGAGGATGCATTGTGCTGATTCCGTTACTACGTGGTATTCAAGGATGATTTTACAAGTTTTAGGGCAACATACCTGATACACTGTAATAATCAAGTCGCAGAGAAGCTGGGATTTTTCCTTGAAGTGGCCAAGGCGCAGGCATAGGTGAAGATCACTGAACTACGTACAGATGGAGGGAAGGAGTTCGACAACAACAAAATCTGTGAGATAACCAGAAGATCAGACTGAAGCATTCGTTGACAGTGCCATACATGCCGCAGCAGAACGGCATAGCTGAGCATGAGAACCGCATCTTAGTAGAGATGGTGCATTCATGGCTTGAGGCAAAGGACTTACCAAAGTTCCTGTGGGGTGAAGCAGTGCTGGCTGCAGCATACACGCTTAACAGGACAGCACCAACCAAGGTGAAAGGCAAGGTGCCGATCGAACTTTTCCTTAAGAAAGGAAAGTAAGATTGATCATCTGAAGATCTTTGGAACCAAATGCTTCACATGGATTTCTGGCCAGAAGCGCAAAAGAAGCTAGATGGCAAGTCATTGGAGGAAATCATGGTCGGCTACAGCGACTGTGGTTACCGGATTTACGTGCCAAAGACGAGGGCAGTTCACGTCTGCCGAAACATTAAATTCGAGGACGAGAAGTTGCAGTGAATGGTGCAGAAAGTACCCGAGACGAACAAAGATGCTGCAGTCCAGACCAATGACAAAGACCTGGGGAATTCAGGTCTCAGCAAAGCAGATGTGACAACCAGTCCCAGGGAGATTGGTGGAACACCAGTACGACAGCAAGGCTGTGCACCTGTACAGCCAAGGGTGACTTCACCAATAATGCCGGTGACTGTGCAGCAAAGACAGCAGCTGCAAGACCAAACCACTATACAGCAACTTGTAATATACTGAGCGATGGTGGCAAAGGAGGTGCCGGATAACTATCAAGAGGCAATAGAATCTGAGGACAGCAATATGTGGTTGCAAGCAATGTAGAAAGAGCTTGAATCACTGCAGAAGTGCAAGACCTGGACATTAGTGCCATTGCCAAAACGACATAAGGCAATTGACAACCGGTGGGTGTTTGTGAAGAAGGTGAATTCACAAAACAAAGTACTCCATTACAAGGCAAGGCTGGTGGCAAGAGGCTTCATGCAAAGATCGGGAATCGACTATGATGACACCTACAGTTTAGTGACCAGACCAGAGACAATCAGGCGATGCTAGCTGTTTCTGCCCAGCGAGAATGGAAGCTGAGGCAATTCGATGTAAAGACAGCTTTCTTGAATGGAGTTTTGGAGGAAGAACTTTACATGCAACAGCCAGAGGGATTAAACGATCAGACGAATCGTGTCTGCAAACTGCATCGCAGCATTTATGGGCTCAAGCAGTCGTCAAAGTGCTGGTACCAGTGCCTGACTGAATTCCTGGCAGAGGTGGGAATGAAAGTCAGTAGTGCAGATCCCTGCATGTCGTACTCGGAGAGCGAACAACACGAAAGAAGATGATCTGGTGTTGTTTCCATGTGGACGACGGTCTGCTGATGGGTGTGGAAGCAATGCTCGACAAATTTCTCCAGAATATAGCAGCACATTTTGAGGTGACTGTCAGTGAAGTTGACAACTATCGGCATGCAGATCAAACAACAGGATGACGGTGCAATCGAGTTCTGTCAGACCGCTAAAGTTGGACATTTACTTGAGCGGTACGGGATGACAGATGCTAATCCCATAAAATTGCCGATCAAACCAGGTTGGTGGCCTGGCGACTCACCGTTACATGACAACAAGACCGGTTACAGAGAAGTTATTGGCAGTCTGCTGTATTTGGCATAGTGGACACGACCAGACATTTCTTTCGCAGTGAATGTCACGTCATGGGCCCAAGATGCACCAACCCAGTCCCATCTACAGTTGACAAAGCGCATCATGAGGTACTTTAAGGGTACCAGTGGCGACTGCATCCATTACAAGGGTAAAGTAACACATGTTGATGCATACAGCAATGCCGATCACGCTAGAGACAAGGTGACCCGCAGACTCTAGAAGAACAAACTACAACGGTGTGTGGCGTTATCTTCCATGACGGCAGAGTACGTAGCAGCCAGTGAAACGGCAAAGACAACTGTTTGGATGGCTCGACTCCTGACAGACGTGTCAGTGATTGGTGATGAGGTGATGCCGACATTATTCGTCGACAACCAGAGTGCCATCAAGCTGATTGGCAACCCGGAGTTCCACGAGCGGTCGAAGCACATCGAGACGTGATATCACTTCGTCCATCAGCTGGTAGCAGAGAAGATCACCGTGCAGTACATTCCAACTGAGGACCAGGTTGCGGAAGTATTTACAAAAAACCTGCCAGCAGAGAAACTCCTGAAGATGAAGCAGATGTTGGGGATCCGGACGTCCAGACAAGTGCCCAGCAGAGTGTGCCTAGCCAAGACGACTCGAAGCGTTCCGGATTTTGGACATTATGGGGGAGTGTTGGGGATTGATGCCCAAAATGTGCTAGTTGTTTGCCCCTGCAATGTTTTTCCCCAGCGCATTTGCAGTGTGTTTGTGTGAGCGTGTGGCGCCATCTAGTGGCGAATCGGCGCAACTCATTTTAAATTTAGCACATGCCACTGAGTAAACAGCTGATAAGTTTGTCACTCGCTCCAGTAGTTTCAGATGTGTTTGACACGATGTTTTTTTGTCTTGTTTATCTTCAATTAAAGCATTGTTTTTTCAACTTAACCAGCCTGATTCCATCCAACCTCAACAGTAAGCAATGTGCAGTTAACTGTTTTTAATATATGTTATAGATTTTAATATATTGAACCCTCAATAAGGGTATACTTTGCAAACATATCCTTTTCAAGCATATCCTTTTCTTATATTCATGTTATGATTCAATTCTATCTGCTTTTATTTGTAATTTAGGGATCGAATAGATGCTGAGCTTGATGAGGCCTTATCATTTCCCAACAATCGAGATGAGTGTAATAAGCGGATAAAAACTGAGCAGGGTCCAAACACGTCATCAAGCCACAACCTAGAAGCAATTGATGTACGATGGGCAAATGCATTAGTAGAATGCCATAAGGGTGAATCAATACTGGCAAAAATAAAATAGGAGAATGTAAATAAAGGCAAAAGTAAAAAATTGCAAAAAGGATAACTTGATATAAACTCCAAAATGAAATTCATTTTTAAACTGCACTTTTTGCATTACAAACAAGTTTTTCGGCAGCCAAACAAGAAAATGTTTTTGAAATGTAAAAGTGCAGCTAAAATTTCAATTTTAATATTGAATTTGAGAAGTTTGGGTTTAGATTTTTGCCTTTAAGGTGATTTCCCTTTTGTCATTTCCCTTGATGATTTTGCCATTTTGATGCGATACCATTTTGCATAATTTTAACACAAAACACTTTTTAGACTACTTGACATTGTTAATTTTTTTTCTAGGAAAAAGATGGACATATCATGGACCTTCAAAATGAAGTCATGAATCTCAATGCTAACTTGGAAACTGCTTTAGATACTGAGAGTGAGACCCAACATAGGATTGCTGAATTACAAACTCGCATATGTGAGCTTGAATCTGAAGTTTCAGGCCTGAATACAGCCCTGCAAGCCTCTGTGGACTCTAATAGCCAAGCACAAGAACGAATATCCCTTTTGCAGCTGAGGATATGTAAGCAGCAGCATCAGAATGTAAGTAGGGCCACTCTAATATATTGCAATCTTATATATATGGTGCACCTTTAATTATAATTTTGCCTATATAAATTATTGGCATTATTATATCATTGTGTGAATATTTTCTGTGTGATTCCATTACCTATACAGGTCAGGACCAGGACAATTTTATTTTATAAGGTCCATAAATTGCCCAAAATAATATATTAACAGCTCATTTCCAAGGGCATCACTAGAGATCCAGCGCACTGAGCAAAAAACTCAGTTCACGTTTTTTGTCAGCCATACTATAACAATCATGTAACATGTAACCAGTGTTAATAAAACAAGTAGCAGCCAATTAATTGTAATAATTTATTTGACACAACGTTTCGTCTTGTAAGAGTTCATCAGGTGTACTAAAATGATATAATTAATATTTTAATTAACAAAGCAACCAATAATAAAAAATAATAATTAAAGTTGATAATTGCAACCGTTGTGTGCAGTTTTACAAAAGTTACCCAAAAACCATAGTTATAATACTATAATTGGAATACAGAATGAAAATATAGCACTTACATAAAAATAAAATATCTCAAACAAATGTGATGATCAACAAATGT